>JAVJIF010010293.1:0-160375 GCA_038442645.1 Agave tequilana
TGTTGGCCCAAGAGGTTACACTCTCCAATTGTTTTGTGTTTTATGATGACAAACCAAAGTAGAGCTATTTGGTACTAATAAGTTTGTTAAGATAAGTTTCAGGTTTGTACCATGTTTAGAGACCATTCGCTTAGCTATTGCAAGAACTTCTAAGTTCCCAAAGAAAGGAAGGCAAATTGCACATCAAGGAAGGATCATAGAAGAGAAGGCACTAGCAAGGCATTGGATGGCTCAAAGACTTGAAGATAGCTCAAGAAGTCTTCATGTAATTTTTTTTCAGTTTATAGTATGTTAAAGAATAGTGGATAGGTTTGAAGCTCTATCACACACGTTTTTGCGCACATGCTCATTCCAAAATAATTTCTTATAAATTATACAAAAATATTTTGCATACAAGTTTTTGTACAAATACATCTTTATGTTTAATTCTATTCCCTGTTCAAAAGTATTTTTGTTAAAATCAAAATCCTCTTTATTTTCTTTTCCAAAAATGATTTTGACCTGATCCGGTCGACCGGGACAGTCGACCGAGTCTGTGTCAGTCTGGTCCGGTCGACCGGACCAGTCGACCGCAGTTCTGGCAGAGGCACGTATCAGTGTGCATGTCTGCCAGTCGACCGGGGCGGTCGACCGGGATATTGTTTTTGCTCACAGGTTTTCTCAGTCGACCGGGTCGGTCGACCGCTAGCCTATAATGGTCAAATTTTTGATCTACCGGTCGACCGGCCCAGTCGACCGATGTGTCCGTTGAACAGTAACGGGCAGATTTTAAGTGAGCTGTTTATTTTTGTCTTTTGTGTTTAAAATTCGTTTAAGGATATATTTTGATCTAATTACCTCCTAAACATCAGTAATTATGTTTTATCCCTAAACCCTAGCCCTCTCCTATAATAGGGGTGTTTGGGGAGAGATTTGTTACAACAATTTTTGCTAGAAAATTTAAAAGTTTAAGGCTTTCAAAAGAGACTTGTTTCTTGGTTTTTGTGCTGAATTTCTCACTGATTTTCTGAAGGGTTTTCAAATACTCTCTGATTTAATTTTCTTTCTTCACTTACAATAAGAGCTTCATTCCTACTCAATATTCTCTAGGACCTTTGTAAGGGAAGAGATATTTGAAAGAGAGTTTGTGGTCTTTTGACTACCAGGAAATTACTTGTTCTTGAGATTGTAGGAGTTGGGTACTCCATTGTATTTGAGATCTTTGTGATAGTGGAAGTGGTCGGAATCCTTCTGGGAAGGCGGGGAGTAGAGCTGGGTGCTCGAACCTCGATAACATATCCTTGTGTTTGCGATTGGTTTACATTCTTGCAATTCTTACTCTACTTTGCTTGCACTTATTACTTGCTCATCATATTCATTGTCATACTTACTCGCTTGCATTCATCTTGTGATTCTTGATTGTAATTGTTGTAGCTTTAAATTTTTATTTGCCCTTTGATTAGCATTGTCACCTATTCACCCCCCCTCTAGGTGACTTTTCAATTGGTATCAGAGCTTGGACTCTAGATTTGGCTTAACATCCATAGAGAGATCCTTAAAATATTGCTAATCAACATTTTCATTCATCCATTCATCACTAGTAAACATGGCCGATAACATCAAAACCCCTCCTAAATTTGATGACTTAATTTCCCAATTTGGAAGGTTAGGATGACTATATTTTTGCAATCTTTGGGTAGCTTAGTGGCCAAGTCCTTGACTAAACCCTATGTAGCACCCGATAGTGATGAGAGCACTTGGACCGACTTCAACTTTAGAGAATATGAGGCTAACTCCAAAGCCCAAAACTCCCTATTAACCGCCTTGAATGAGGATGACCTTACACGGGTAATTCATTGTCAATCCGCCTATGAGATTTGGCAACACTTATTGGTCACACACGAGGGGACTTCACAAGTCAAGAGAGCTAAGATAGATCTCTTGAGGTCCCAATATGAGTCATTTAAAATGCTTGATGATGAGTCTATTGATAGTATGGCTACAAGGTTTACTAAAATCACTAATGGTCTTTCTTCCTTAGGTGATGACATCTCCAACGATCAAAGGTGCGGAAAGTAATTCGGGCTCTTCCTTCATCATGGGAGATCAAGGCCACCACCTTGAAGGAGTTGAACGACAAGGACGAGATGGACCTCATTAGTCTCATTGGGAACCTAAGACCCATGAGATGGAAAAGAAGGCAAGAGAAGAGGCCACTACTTCAAAGAAGAAATCCATAGCCTTCAAGACTTCATCCACCAATGATGACGATGAAGAAGACGATGAAGAAGATGAGGAGCTAACTCTACTTGTGCGAAATGTCAAGAGGATGTACCGGAAGAACAAGCTCAACTTCCGGAGAAAATTTGAAGGCAAAGAGGAGCGGAGGATCATTTGCTATAATTGCCGCAAACCCGGACATATCATGGCGGATTGTCCGGAGTTCAAGAAGAAGATGACTTCCTCCTTCAAGCCAAAGAAGCCGGAGGAAAAGAAAGCATACAAAGCAACATGGGATTCGGAAAGCGAGTCCGAAGAGGAGGTGGATCAAGCTAATATGTGTTTCATGGCAAACACACCTAAGGTAACCCCTCAATTCCTTGATGATGAAGATGATGAACTAAGTAAGGAAGTTCTAGTTCGTGCCTTTGTAGAACTTTCTGAAACTTATGATAATAAGAAACTTGAATGCTTAAAATTACAAAAAGAAGTTGCTTTTCTTAAGAATCAACTTGCCATTGTTTCTAAAGAAAAAGATGATGTTTCTTCTAATTTCATTTCCATGCAAAAAGAATTTTGTGCCTACAAGAGTACTTGTAAGGCAAAATCTCCTATTATTGATGAAAAAGAAATTTCTTCTTTTAAATCCAAAATGAATGATTTCGAAAAAGTTTTAAATGATTGTGCTTTCAATACTAAGAAACTTGAGAACATGTTTTCTAAAAAGCACACTTCACATGCTAAAATTTCACAAGATAAAAATTCTCATACTAACACCTCTCATGCTCATGCTCACAATGCTCATGCTCACAAATCACACACCCATTATACTTTTAAATATGGTAGAGTATATAGATGCACATATTGTGATAAAAATGGACATTTAGCTAAGTTTTGCTATGATCAACTAAATAGAACAAATAATCTTATTTGGGTTCATGACACTAACCCTAGAGGACCCAAGAAAATGTGGGTACCAAAATCAAGTCTTAAATTGTTTGATGTAGGTACACACCAAAGCTCCAAGACGTAGGGAGCGGTGGTACCTTGATAGTGGTTGTTCAAGACATATGACATGGGACATCAACAACTTCACAACCCTATCAAGGTACATGGAAGGTGGCACCGTCACCTTCGGGGATGACTCCAAAGGAACTATCATCGGTATAGGTAACATTCAAATTGGTGCATCTCCTATTATTGAGAATGTTGTTTTAGTAGATGGTTTAAAACATAATTTGCTTAGCATTAGTCAACTTTGTAATCGTGGACTTAAAGTTGTTTTTGATGATACTTCTTGTAAGATTTTTGATGTTAAATCCGATGTTTGTATTCTCACCGGTTTTCGTGATAATAATGTTTATATTATTGACATGCTTAATTTAGATTGTTCTACTAAATGCTTAAATGCTTTTGATGAAAATTCTTGGCTTTAGCATAGAAGATTAGGACATGCATCTTTTGACCATATCTCTAGGATTAATTCAAAGGAATTGGTGAAGGGTATACCTTGCTTGAATTTTGAGAAAGACCGCATTTGTGGTGCGTGCCAACTTGGGAAACAAACCAAGTCTTCCTTTAAACCAATCAAGGATATCATGTCAACTAGGCCTTTAGAATTAATTCATATGGATCTTTTTGGACCAACTAAAACTAAGAGTTTAAATGGAAGTAGATTTGCATTTGTTTTGGTTGATGATTTCTCCCGTTTTACTTGGGTTTTCTTTTGCAACATAAAGATCAAACTTTTTCTTATTTTAAGATTTTTCGAAAAAGAGTTGAAAAAAAAAGGTTTTTCCGATTTTGAGAATAAGGAGTGATAGAAGTGGTGAGTTTGTTAACCAACTCTTCATGACTTATTGTGATGAAAAGGGAATTAAGTATGAAATGTCTTGTCCTAGAACTCCACAACAAAATAGAGTTGTAGAAAGGAAAAATAGAACACTTCAAGAGATGGCTAGGACAATGATAAGTGAGTATGACCTCCCTCAATATTTATGGGCCGAGGCCGTAAACACCGCATGCTATATATCGAATCGTATTTATTTATGCAAAATTCTTCAAAACTTCTTTTGAAATGTATCATTCTAGAAAACCAAATGTTGCATATTTTAAAGTTTTTGGATGCAAGTGTTTTGTTTTGAATACTAAGGATAATTTGGGTAAATTTGATGCTAAGGCTTATGAGGCTATCTTTATTGGATATTCCTCTACTAGCAAAACATATAGAGTTTTCATTAGATCTTCTCAAACCATTGAAGAATCCATGCATGTTAAGTTTGAAGAATCTAATGTGTTTGTTGAGAATGTTGTAGAGTTTGAACCATTAGGTGAAGACATGGAGAGACTATCCTTGAAGGACTCACCCGCTCAAGAAGAAAAGCTAGATCCTATTGGTGAAGTTCAAGAGGATAAGGAGGAAAGCACTCAACCGCTTCCTAAAGCTTGGAGATACGCTACTAATCATCCTAAGGAGCTCATCTTGGGTGATGCATCTAAAGGAGTCACAACGCGCTCCAAACTCCATGACATATGTGGTAACTTTGCTTTCATTTCTCATTTTGAACCAAAAGACATTCTCGAAGCCGAGACGGACCCATATTGGTTGCTTGCCATGCAAGAGGAACTCAATCAATTTGAGCGCAACCAAGTTTGGCACCTTGTTCCTAAGCCCCACGATAGACCAATAATTGGTACTAAGTGGATCTTTAGAAACAAGATGGATGAGTCCGGAAATGTCATTAGGAATAAAGCTAGGTTAGTGGCCCAAGGTTACACTCAAATTGAGGGAATTGACTTTCAGGAGACCTTTGCACCCGTAGCACGGCTTGAAGCCATACGGATGACACTAGCTTTTGCATGTTTTAAAAATTTTAAACTTTTTCAAATGGATGTAAAAAGTGCATTTTTAAATGGTTTTATTAATGAAGAAGTTTATGTTTCTCAACCTCCCGGTTTTGTTGATCATGTTCATCCCGATTTTGTTTTTAAACTTGATAAAGCTTTGTATGGATTGAAACAAGCTCCAAGAGCTTGGTATGAAAGGCTTTCTAGTTTTCTCATTTCAAATGATTTTATTAAAGGCAAAGTAGACACAACTCTTTTTACTAAGCATGTTGATAATGATATTTTAATTGTGCAAATTTATGTTGATGATATAATTTTTGGATCTACTAATGAGCTTTTATGCAAGGATTTTGAGAAAGTCATGCAACTTGAATTTGAAATGTTTTCAATGGGTGAGCTCAATTTCTTCCTTGGACTCCAAATCAAGCAATTGCAAGACGGAACCTTCATTAACCAAGCCAAGTACGCAAAGGAGCTAGTAAAGAAGTTTGGGCTTGAAGGATCAAAGGCTTGCAACACTCCAATGGCAACTACAACCAAGCTTGATAAGGACGAACAAGGTAAAAATGTTGATATTAAATTATATAGAAGCATGATAGGAAGTCTTTTATATTTGACGGCAAGTAGGCCGGATATCATGTTTAGTGTGTGTCTTTGTGCTAGATTTCAATCGTGTCCTAAAGAGTCTCATCTTATTGCGGTAAAACGCATTATTCGTTATATTAAGGGCACTATTGGAATGGGTCTTTGGTATCCGAAAATTAGAGATTTTTCAATGACTAGCTATTCGGATGCCGACTATGCGGGTTGTAGAGTAGATAGAAAGAGTACTAGTGGGACATGTCAATTTCTTGGTAATTGTCTTATTTCATGGTCCTCTAGGAAACAAAATTCCGTAGCTCTCTCAACCGCCGAGGCGGAGTATGTTGCCGCGGGGGCTTGTTGTGCACAAGTCCTTTGGATGAAACATACTCTCCTTGATTTTGATTTGCACTTTGATCATATAAAAATATTTTGTGATAATACTAGTACTATACACATGACCAAAATGCAAATCAACATAGTAAGACCAAGCACATTGAGATTAGATATCACTTTCTTAGAGATCATTTTGAGAAAGGTGATATAGATATTGATTATGTTTCCACGGATTTACAACTAGCCGATATTTTCAGTAAACCTCTTGATTTTGCTAGATTTTCGTTTATTTGTGGAGAACTTAATGTTTGTGTTTTTCATAACCCTTTTTGATGTATGACAAAAAAGGGAGAATAAGTTTACATGACAAAAATAAGTTCATTTGGTCTTGGTTCCATATGAATTTATATGCTTTAATTTTAAAGATTTGTTTTATGAGTTTTTGAATTCATGTATTTTGAGAATTCTTGTGTTTTAGTTGTTTTGGTATTTTTTGTAATCAAGAGCAATTTTTGTGTTTTATATTAGTTTCAATAATTGGTGCGTCATTTCAATTATTGGTATCTAGAGCATATTCTTGTGTTTTATGTATAGCATAATTTGAGGGGGAGTTTTCTCCTCCCTATATTTTTGTTAATAGCCTATTTGTTTTGTCATCATCAAAAAGGGGGAGATTGTTGGCCCAAGAGGTTACACTCTCCAATTGTTTTGTGTTTTAATGATGACAAACCAAAGTAGAGCTATTTGGTACTAATAAGTTTGTTAAGATAAGTTCAGGTTTGTACCATGTTTAGAGACCATTCGCTTAGCTATTGCAAGAACTTCTAAGTTCCACAAAGTAAGGAGGCAAATTGCACATCAAGGAAGGATCATAGAAGAGAAGGCACTAGCAAGGCATTGGATGGCTCAAAGACTTGAAGATAGCTCAAGAAGTCTTCATGTAATTTGTTTTTCAGTTTATAGTATGTTAAAGAATAGTGGATAGGTTTGAAGCTCTATCACACACGTTTTTGCGCACATGCTCATTCCAAAATAATTTCTTATAAATTATACAAAATATTTTGCATACAAGTTTTTGCCTACAAATACATCTTTATGTTTAATTCTATTCCCTGTTCAAAAGTATTTTTGTTAAAATCAAAATCCTCTTTATTTTCTTTTCCAAAAATGATTTTTGACCTGATCCGGTCGACCGGGACAGTCGACCGAGTCTGTGTCAGTCTGGTCCGGTCGACCGGACCAGTCGACCGCAGTTCTGGCAGAGGCACGTATCAGTGTGCATGTCTGCCAGTCGACCGGGGCGGTCGACCGGGATATTGTTTTTGCTCACAGGTTTTCTCAGTCGACCGGGTCGGTCGACCGCTAGCCTATAACGGTCAAGTTTTTGATCTACCGGTCGACCGGCCCAGTCGACCGATGTGTCCGTTGAACAGTAATGGGCAGATTTTAAGTGAGCTGTTTATTTTTTTCTTTTGTGTTTAAAAATTCGTTTAAGGATATATTTTGATCTAATTACCTCCTAAACATCAGTAATTATGTTTTATCCCTAAACCCTAGCCCTCTCCTATAAATAGGGGTGTTTGGGGAGAGATTTGTTACAACAATTTTTGCTAGAAAATTCAAAAGTTTAAGGCTTTCAAAAGAGACTTGTTTCTTGGTTTTTGTGCTGAATTTCTCACTGATTTTCTGAAGGGTTTTCAAATACTCTCTGATTTAATTTTCTTTCTTCACTTACAACAAGAGCTTCATTCCTACTCAATATTCTCTAAGGACCTTGTAAGGGAAGAGATATTTGAAAGAGAGAGTTTGTGGTCTTTTGACTACCAAGGAAATTACTTGTTCTTGAGATTGTAGGAGTTGGGTACTCCATTGTATTTGAGATCTTTGTGATAGTGGAAGTGGTCGGAATCCTTCTGGGGAAGGCGGGGAGTAGAGCTGGGTGCTCGAACCTCGATAACATATCCTTGTGTTTGCGATTGGTTTACATTCTTGCAATTCTTACTCTACTTTGCTTGCACTTATTACTTGCTCATCATATTCATTGTCATACTTACTCGCTTGCATTCATCTTGTGATTCTTGATTGTAATTGTTGTAGCTTTAAATTTTTATTTACCCTTTGATTAGCATTGTCACCTATTCACCCCCCCTCTAGGTGACTTTTCATACCGTGTGACAGTCAGTCAACCGCCTGGTCCACCGCTAGGTTTGCTAGTCGACTGATCGGTCTCCCGATAAATGTGCACTACGTGCACAAGGGAACACCCAGAAACATCCAAGAGTCTCGGTCGACCAACTTGACCTAGAAAATAATTTTTAGATAAGTTTTAAATTCAAACTTTTTTAAATATTTTGTATTAGTTTAAAAAATATTTTGGCAATATATAGGCTATGAGATGCATGTTTGAAACATGATACAAAAATTTGAAAAGTATTGGACATGTATCAAAAATCAATCCTTATAAAATATCAAAATAGAAAAACTAGATATGAAAACTTTTGTATGTGTGCAAACTTGAGAAATCAAAACTAATCTATTCTTTATAAGAGATCTAAACTTACAAACTCTAGATAAGTCTTCTTATAGATCTTCTTTTCCATGTAGACTTGATCCAAACTTGATTCTCCGAGCTAGACTCCATCTTGAGTACTGGATATGTTCTATAAGCTTCAGCTCTTGAATTACCATGTGTTAGTTTCAAAGAAGCTAAACACCAACTAAGATCTTGATCAATATCTTAAGCACAATAAGATCATTATTACTATAACTACATGAGTTAGTCATCATCAAGACTAGAGTGATGGGCTTTTGAGCCAACAATCTCTCCCTTTTTGATGATGACAAGACTTATGGATTTATACATGCATGAATAGAGAAAAGCTTTGTAAAAGCTCTCTTTTAACCCATGCATAGAAAATAATTAATATGGATATGCAATAAAGCTCTATATATAAAACAAAACAATAAGTTACATATATGCAAAACATATATAAAACATGCATATACAACTCCAAAATCCTCTACCTTTTTTTGTCAATTCATCAAAAAAGGATACAACAAACTAAGTAGATGTATATTCGATATAAATTTATGGAGAGGAGAGATGCGAAGTTAACTCCCCATGTATACATGCATTACATGGAGAAGGGATGACTAAACCCTAACCCACATAAGCATAATATGCAATGTATAGACGGAGATGTGAAGGTCCCCCTATACACGTGAATTATATACAAAAGAGAGGTCAAGCTCTTCTTTATATAATACACACATCATAAATCTATATATAGAGAAGACGTTAACTCCACTTGCATGTAGGAAATAAGCTTCAAAATGATAGAAATGTTTTTCTAATAAACCAATAGTAAATTCTCAAATAAACATATTGTGAATAAATATAAACATAGATGTCATTTTAAGTCAAATAGCTTTTCTTTTCTTTTTTTTGAAATAATCACAAAACTAATGCATAATCTAGTAAGAAATAAATACCAATTTATGCATTAAAGCATATTCAAGCTATGCAAAAAGAAGATTGTGCTAAAACAAGCACGAAACATGCACGTACATGCATGAAACATGCACGGAACATGCACAATCAACCAAATCATATATACGTATGTATGTCAATTGAAATACCATTCATAATAAAGAGCATACATATATAGATAAATAAGAATGAGTATACAAAAATCAATTATCATGAAAATCATGTGTATAACTCATTAAAATCACTAACCGACACGCACATGTCAATAAATAATCATTTAAGCAAAATAAAGTATGATCACCCAACCAACCTCCCACTAAGGGTAGAAGTTTCAAAATAATAATTTTGAAATAGTTGAGTACAAATTGAAAACTAGTACCGAGTGAAGAATGAAAGAACTAATTTAATATATTTATGAAAATTAGTTCAAAATTCTTCAAATATAAACCAAATCATGTATATCTCATGAAAAATTTAAATTACACAAGAATTGACACCCAAAATTTATAAAGCACACAAATGCTCATGAATCTAAATCATGAGTAAATAAAAATATAGAGTATACAAGAGTCATGTAAATAACGCTTTCATGAAGATAAAGGAATGAAGCTCAATTTCATCAAAACCCATATGAAATTTTTTTCATAAATATGAAAATACGAATCATGAAAAGTTCTATTTTCATAAAAAATTATTCAAAAATTTCATTGAAGATGTAAAAACAAATTTCAAGATATATGTAAGTTTAGTAAAGACTAAAGCATACATACATACATACATACATACATATACATATATATATATATATATATATATATATATATATATATATATATATATATATATATATATATATATATATATATATATATATATATATATATATATTCAAACATGAAATGAGTACACATAAAATATATGGCACTCAAGGATACAATATGTATATCATGTAGTTTTAACACAATTTACACAAACATGAAGCAAAAACATTCTTATAGAGAATCAAGGCATGTACAAGTGCAATATCAAAACAAATTATTAAAATAAAAAAGTGCATGTATAAATGTAGGAATCATCAAAACTAGGTCATATAAGTACAATAAAACATGCAATGAGAACATATAAGCAATGTAACATGTAAAGCATAAGAATCAAGTGTAACTCACGAATTGTACATGTTACAAGTTTTAACAAAAATTACATTTAGACATGTAACCAAAACATGTTTAGTATAAAAACAGTAAAACATGGTTGAGAACAAAATAATCATGGGTGTAAATGCAAGAGTCATCAAAACTAAGATATACACATATAGCTAAACAATATTTGAGAACACAAAAGATATTAATCAATTTTGCATAAAATCATGAGTGTATCTCGAAGAGTATATATGTATACTACAAGTTCTAGTATTTAAACAAGTAATCCTAAACATATGAAACATGATATGCTAAAATCATTCAATTTATAAGCATATATATAAACATGACATGGAGGATAGAGATAGTTACCAAACCAAAAGGTCTAGTCTCTATTTTTTCAAAAACATGGTGGTCCTCTCACTAAAACTCCTTGTCAGTGTTTGCATCTATAGTTGTGTCCGTCAAGCCCAAATGCATTCGCCAACAAGGCATAAAGTCTTTTACGTCTTGTGAGAGCCCACACCTACCTCAAAAATAATGGAAGTGAATTTTGGTATCCAAACTTTCTTGAATCCTTGGGGGTTAGTAGATCTTCTAACTCAAACATTCTTACTTGATAAATTAGAAAAATTTAATTTATCATAACAAAATTTTTCAAGATGGCCTTTACGACCGCAATTTATACATGTTTACACTCTAACGTATAAAGTGTCATGTGTGTGAACATGATGAGCATGTGTATGCCGTGGAAGGTGTGCATGCAAATGTGGAGTATGTTTCTTATGAAATATGGATTCCAACCTCTTGTGGTCAATAGCACATTTGCTTAAAGTGGAGCCCAAACAATCAACACTCTTCATCAAAGCACATATATCATTATCAATATCGAAGAAGAAATAATGTGAGCATGAGAAATAAAATTCTTTTTTTTTCAATCAAAATATTTTTCAAAGAATCTTTTTCTATAGAAATGCAATCAATTTTTTTGGAAATCAAAACAATATTATTTTTCAAAAAATCATTTTCTTTTAAAATAAAATCAAGTCTTGAGGATAAACCTTTAAAACAACATCCAAATCATTTTTCTTTTTCAAAATCTTATTTTCATTCAAAACAAAGTCAAGTTGAGCTTTCAAACATTCTCTTTCACTTGAAATCTTTACTTTCTCTTTCAAAACAAAATCGAGCTTTGAAAATAACATTTCATTTTTTTCTTCAAATTCAAACTCTTATTTTTCAATAGTTTGTATTTTAAAAGTAAATCCTCATAAAACTTGAAAAGCTCTTCATTCAACATGTGTGCATCCATAATATCATTATCTTCGTTGGATGTACTAGCACAATCATCAAGATGAGAATCTGAAAATACCTCAAGGGAGTCATTCCCTTGGACCATGTAGCAAGCTTAGTCGGATCTTCACTAGGCTCTCTCCAAACATCATTTGAAGTTTGTTTCTTAAGAGAGATCAACGTGTTCCATACTACAAAAGTAAAATCACAAGGAGAAGCCATAGAAAGATAAGCATTACTAAGTGTTTGCTTTAATGCAATCATGCCTTGTGCATTAGCCTCTAAGTATTTGCCATTTTCAATATATGATTTTTAAGTGGTGGCAAGAAAAACATGTAATTCTAAGGCTTTAAGATATGAACTCATTTTAAATTTTCACATGTCAATATTAAAAACATCAAAGATAGGTGGAGAAAGATAATCCATGAGTCTGAAGCAAAAGTGTGATTAGCAACTATAGGATCACTCTTAGGTTGTTAAACCGAATATCAGGAGCACTATCTCTGATACCAATTGAAAATACACATAGAAGGGGGTGAATAGATGTAGTGCTAAATTTAATGACCAATAATCCGAAATTAAAACTTTTTACACTAATAAAATAAATCACAGGTGATATCCAAAGAGTGAAGCCGAATTTCCGGTGAAGAGCTCTTGAAATTTTCTTCAAGATTTCTCTTTTATAAGAGTTGAGGTACTTCAATAGCTCTCTTGGATCAATACAAGTGTGAACACAAGAACAATACCAAGCATGCATAGATAAACAATAATAGCAATGTAAGATATAAAGAGAGTAGAGTTTAGAAAGATAACCAAATACAAACACAAGTATATGCTTCGAGGTTCGAGCAACCAACCCTACGTCCCTGCCTTCACCGCGTGAAGAAATTTTACTATCTCTACTAAGAAACTCCACAAGATACAAACTCAATCCTCTATATAAGAGGAGGCACAAAGCTTATGCACAAAACTTATGCACAAAGCATAAGTGGGAAGACACAAAGCTAAAGTACAAAGCAAAAGAGTAGCTACAACACTTGGTGATCACAAAGATCACAAACAACACCTCTCACAATACAAGATTCTAGAGGATAGATTTTATAATGAATAGCTCAAGCTTGTGAGAAACAAATATTTTATAAATGAAATACAAAAGAAAACACTTGAAAAAACCTCTTGAAAGATTAGGAACTTGAACAACAACAAACGAATTTCGCAAAACTTGTTTTTTTTTCCTTTAATTTTTCATAACTTTAAAACACAATAGAGATATGGATTTTGGGCATAAAAACTTCTGAAAAACTTGTTAAAATACTCTGTTGAAAGTAAAAAAATTAGCTCTTGAAACTCTTCTACAAAACTCACCCAAAACCTCATATATATAGGCCAAAAAAACTAGCCTTTAGGGGTCAAAAAGTGTCAGAAATAGCCTATTGGTCGATTGTCCAGTCGACCAACCAACGGTCATATTTCTGACCGTTAGAGCCTGCCGGTCAACCGTTCGGTTGATCGACCAGAAACTACTCTGTGCAATAGGAAAACTTTAACCACAGTTTTGAGGTCTAAAATGTTTGAATTTGGTAATAAAGGAAGAATTTATATATCTTTAATTCTTCTTTCTATTGCAACTCAAATCAACTCAATCTGATATCAGAGTTAAAAGATATGAGCAACATACTAAAATGTGTCAAATTAGAAAACTGTAAATTATTTTCAAAACATGAACTTATTTCACATCAATATTTGATATCTTAAATAATTGAATCAGAAATTAATTATAAAATAAGAAATGTAGCCCTAAAAGTTATCTTTGTAATGCAATTTGAATCACATTGATTAAATATCAAAATAAAAGGTTGTAGTCAAAATACTAAAAGAGTGTCGAGCAGATCAACAGAACGGTCGATCGGCCAGTCGACCGATAGTTCAAAATTTTTAACTAGCCGCTAGGTATCGATCGATCGCCTGGTCGGCCGAGCCAAATCGAGACTAGGGTGTGACGGTCGATCGACCTCCCGGTCGACCGCTAGATTTGCTAGTCAATCGGTCGATCGCCCGACAAACATGCATAATGTGCATAAGCGAACACCCAAAAACAACCAAGAACTTGGTTGACAGCCCGGTCGACCGACTTAGCCTAGAAAATACTTTTCAGATAATTTTTAATTCAAACTCATTTTAAAATATTTTTTAATTATTTAAAAATTTTTTGGCAATATATAGGTTATGAATACATGTTTGAAATATGATACAAAAATTTGAAAAGTATTGGACATGTATAAAAAACCAATCCTTGTCAAATATCAAAACTGAAATACTAGATATGAAAAGTTTTGTGTGTGTGTAATCTTGAGCATTTAAAACTAATGTATTCTTTATAAGAGATCTAAAATTACAAACTCTAGACAAGTCTTCTTGTAGATCTTCTTCTCCAAGTAGACTTAATCCAAACTTGTTTCTCTGAGCTAGACTATATCTTGAGTACAAGATATGTTCTATAAGTTTAAGCTCTTGAATCACCATATTTTAGCTTCAAAGAAGTCAAACACCAACTAAGATCTTAATCAATATCTGAAACTTAAAGACAACAAGATCATTAGTACTATAACTATATGAGTTAGTCATCATCAAACTAGAGTGATGGACTTTTTGGCCAACATGGCCAACCCTGATCATTTTAAGGGTGTCAAACTTGAAAAATTGTCCAGCACATACTTTAAGAGGTGAGCAAACTAGATAAAGTACTGATTAACCATTTTAGGACTCATTTCAGTCATAGATGATTCAATTTCTCATTTTTCTAAACCATCACCGGCCAAATCTTCACTGTTGAACTCTTTCTTCAACTTCTTCCCCCTATATTTATTTGAAACCTGAGGAGATTGACTATCATTGTCTCTATAAGATTCTTAGTGCACTCTTTGATAGTCTATATGACATTTATTATGAGTATAAGAGTGCCAAAAAATTATGAACATCACTTGAAGAAGAATGTGACCTCGATGATGCTGGAATCGAAAGATTCACTTCCTCCTCCTTCAATAAATTCATGATGTCTAACAATAAATCTATCAATGATCAACTTCATGAATTTAAAATTTTATCCGACACTTTCAATTAAAAGGAAACTAATTCTTCGACGATTACAAGGTGTCATGTCTCATTGATAAACTCCCTCCTTCCTGGTCAGCCTTTTGTTGGAGACCTCTGTCACAAGTAAGGTGACCTTGCCCTTGTTGAATTTGCCCCTACATGTTCAACACATGTTTACATATCTATTGATTTTGATGACAACAAACTTGTGCTTATGTTGTAAATATATATACTTGTGTATGTGTTGTGTCAATATGTATTTTGTACTCAAATATATCTTGCAGCACAAATGAAAGATATTTTGATGGAGACATAGCTTATACATGATGATCAAGGAGTAAAAGATCTTAGAAGGCTTTTTTATATTTTTTAGAAATGTGTTATAAGCCTTGAACACGCAGGTTTTCACTTCCCCTAGTCGACTTCTACCTATCCCTAGTCAACTAAGTTTAGACTGGTTTTAACACCCCGATCCCGCGGACATGGGAATGCTATGACGACGTACACACACAGGGCGAAAATACCCTCATGTATGTATGCTAAGCCTCAATATAGGAAATAAACACAATATACACAATAATTTCAACATTAAATAAGTACAGAATACCTGCAAAAGGGATCAATAATCATAATAGACATGAAAACAGAGATAATAAGAAAATAAAGATAAGATAATAAATATACATATGAATAGTAAAGCGTCGAGTCTCCTACTAAAATCTCATGGAGTATCAGGTACTACGAAGTCCCGAATTTCTAACCTGGGCATGCAAATTCAGGATCATCAGAAAATGACCTAGTGAGTGATAAATTAAAGGAAGCAATAATATATACTATAATAGTGCAATCACGATAATGTATAATACATCTCAAGAAAACAATGATATAATATAAATATTCTAACAATCAGTATATTAATATTACAAGTTGTTATCAGTACTATAACATCATAATACCTAGCATGTTATAATAGTGTTACCTCTATAATACTATATAATACATGATTATAAACCATAACAATGACAATTAGGAAGAGTTATATATATATATATATATATATATATATATATATATATATATATATATATATATATATATATATATATATATATATATATCAACTAATTTTATATTATTATACCATTAACATGTTATGATTATGAATATGAGTAATTTAGTTATACACTAATAATATCAATTTATTAAATTAACATGTATCAAGTCTTAATCATTTCTTATTTATTTATACTAATAGAAATAGTAGCAAGATGGTATAATGATTAATATGAACATGTATACATGAAGGATCAGAACAATCATACTATATATTGTTGTTATATAGCAACAGTGTGTCTAAAGAGAATACATGAAACATGGAATATATAAAATGCAGAGTATATGTGTACATGAATAGTGTGTCTCCACATGAAGTGTAAGGTATACATGTAACATGGTGATGGATAAGATATCAGATAGTGTAACAAGTATAAATGGACAATACTATACATATTCGAGTAAGTCATATTATTTTATACAATAACAACAATCAGTATCGCCTGATATTTTAATTAATCTCTTTCAGTGTCTCATACTACATGCAGTTCATATCGGAGCTCGTACTCCAACTGAACCCATCCAAACATGGCATACGGGTATTATTATTTGACGAGAGAGTGACCAAATAACAAGTGCTTCTAATGTCACTATTATTTATACTATGTTATTATGTTAATTGGAAATCTAATGGTCAAAGAACCCTAGTCAGGTGGGTGTATCCCATGCATACCCAGATTACGGCCTTAAACAGACCCTTGGCTGCTGAGACCAGGGCCAACCCGCTAAGCTGAACAAGTGACGAGAAACGGGAGCTCAATGAATTATAACAGACAGTAGCCAGCACTATCCCATCCCCTGCAGTGAGACTATAATGGATCCAGATATCCACCCGACAAGACCTAGTTAACTGTCAAGTCTTTCCCATTCTCATATTATATTTATTATATTTAAACTACACAGTGTATCAGAAACAAGAACAGTATATGGTACATGTAATATGGTAATAAGACATGAGTTTTATTGATATCATGAAATAAGATAACGGGAAACAGGAAACAATAGATGTGAGATTTTAGAGGTGGCCCCCATGGTTTAGATCCACATGACACTTAGTTTCACACATCGCATATCAACATCACTCATTTCCAATAACATGAGGATCATATCAATATTAGGATTACGAGAAACGGTCATATAACAGGATATAAGAATATCCATGTAACAGGAACATTGATCCATGCAACAGGAGTAAAAAAAATAAACGCATGTATACAGATGGATCTATATTACAGGTGTTATAAGAACAAGAAATAACTTTGTATAGAGTATTCATGTAGCGGTGATACAAGTATATGAAATAACGATATCCAGTTGAATAGCATATACATGTATCAATGTTCAATAAATGTGAAATAATAGTATCCAGCATAACAGTATCTGTGTAACTGTGATAGAGGTACATGAAATGACAGTATCCAGTGTGATAGTATATCCATATCTTGGTACTACAAGTACATAAAATAGTAGTATCTAGTGTAATAGAGTAACCGGGTAGTGGTGACAATGTCAAGGTGATATAGTTAACATGGACATGTGTCAACATATCTCTATTTTGTTATAACAATTTCTAAATTATTAACATGATATTATCACAAAGTAATTATATGCAATAATTTAAAAATTACCATATTTAAATTATTAATTTATTCATAATGCTGGATTTTCTTTATCAACATCTTTTAATTACTCAATACATATAGATAATTCACCTTTATTTTATTAAATCAAGTAACAAGATAAATTATCATCTTATTGAACATGTCTAAAGTGCTATCATTCATATTTTATTTTCAGTGATTTACCATTAATAACAATTATTAAATAATATTTATAGTAATTTACCGATAATCACGTTTTATTTAAATACAATAATTAATTTTAATTCAATATGATAAAAATATAATTTATAATATTAAAAACACCCAATTAGTTATTACAGAGATGTAACTCATCTTTCTGCGATCGCAACGGCTTGAGAATCGTCCAAATCGGACTCCGGATGGTCAAGATATAACCCGGATATTAAAAATATATAAAATAGGTTAAAATGTAATAATAATATCTGAATTGTAATTATTCTAAATGGCCAGGGGATTTTATGGAAAATTACCTTTCATAATGGATCAGGTTTTGAGTGGCTATTGGGCCAGGTTTAAATCCACAACCCAGACCAATTAAACTTAAATAAAATGGGTTATTGAGTTTGGATAAGGGTTAATGGGTAGTGAATTTTGGGTTTGGGTTTTTATAGGGTATTGGATTTAATGGGTTGGACCCAAAAAGAGAGAGAAGGAGGGATAGAGAGAGGAGCAGGGAAAGAAAAGAAGAAAGAAAGGAAGGAAAGAAAGAAAGAAAAGAAGAAAGGGAAGGAAGAGGAGGAGGAGGAGCTCGACTTGGGGTGGCATAGCCAGCCAGGGTGGAGCGGCCGACCTGGAGAGGGGCGGCACGGTCGTGGGTCGCCTGTGGTGGCCAGAGGAGAGAAATGAAGATAAGGAGATGAGGGGGTGATGTAGATGATGATTCTGGTGGTGTTGATAGATGATGATGGTGAAAATTTTGGTGGTTTGGGATAATGGGTTGGATGTTAGTGGAGATGTGGATGGTGGGAGATGGCGGAGGAAGTGAAGGTGGTGATGGTGGATGTGGTGGTGATTGGAGGTAATGAAGGTGGTGATGAATAGTTAAATTGAAGGAGGTAAGGAAATTAGAGGAGAAGAGAGTAGAGGAAGATGGTGGTAGTGGCTGTGGTGTTGGCCGAAGTTGGGAGGGACCCTAGTGGTCAACGTCAGCGTTCAGTTGGTCAGAGGAGGAGGCCGATTAATTTGGAAAGGAAGAGAGAGAAGATAGAGGGAGTGTGAGAGAGAATAGAGAATGAAAGAGAAGATTAGAGTTAAAAAAAGGAGAGAATAGAAAATTAGAGTGTGAGAGAAAGATTATGATAGAGATTAAGATAGAGAGAAGGCGGTGGAAGAAGAATGGAGAAAAGGAAAAAGAAGAACAGAAAGAAAAATAATTTATTTGATATTATTTAATTAAGTAAAAATTTAACTAGTCCAGAACGGTCCCTAAAAATTTTGTAAAATAGAAAATATTATTTAGAGAAATAAAATGAAATTGGATTCAAGAAATTCAATCTATTTGGCAAGTTAAAAATACTGTAATGCATCGGCGATATCGATCGTCACCGGTTCGGCCAGATTTTGGACTAATTCAAAAAAATCTCCAAAAATATGTTAAAATAAAAAATATGATTCTAAAGAATAATATGAAAGCAGAATTCAACTCCTATTGTAAATTTAAATTCATGGAGTCAATTATCGGTAAATTGATACCGAATGTGGAGATTTTTCCAAAATAATTTAGAAAATTTCAAAATATTTTGTAAAATAAAAAATATTGAAAAATAATATCTGAAACTGAATCGATTCAATCTGACTATCAGGAAGGTCAAATCAACTTTGTACGCCATATCGAGTACTGACACTGTGACACGTACATTTAGGGTCGGGGGTTACACTGGTATTTTGACTTTTACAATTCATACACATACTAATCGACTAAACCATATCCTAATCGACTTATCGAGTCTTACAGAGAACAAATAATACAAAATTTTGTCAATCTAGCCCTTGTAGTCAACTTATAGGTGATTGATACATTGATCTAGTCGACTAAATATCTATCCTAGTCGACTATAACCAATTCAATAGAGACATAAATTCAGTTTCTTTTTTAATATAATCGACTACCCCATTACATTAGTTGACTAATATAGGAAAATTTTGATATCTAATTGACTATATTCTGTCTCTAATCGACTATACAGTTAGTTTCTGACTTTTAAACAATTGTGTAAGTTTTGACTTTATAGTGTTTTCCTACTCTTTTTGAATCCAGATTCAAATCAAATAACCAACCCAACTACCTGAATTCTCCAGCTATAACTAGGGGTTGATTCCTTTGGTTTTTACACAACTTTTATATACAAAAGTTCTATCAAAATTCTATCTGAAAATTTTATTCTTCAGAAAAACTCTCCTTAATTCTTTCTTCACCCAATTCAATTCCTATTAAAGAAATTTTCAGAGTTCCATTATAAGATCCTTGTAAATTCACTTTCACACAAAAGTTATGACTTATAGGACTAATTGTACTAATTTTAAAGATGGTTTTCTCGGTGTAAAGAAGAGGTGTATAGATTTGGCGAAGGAGGTTTGTCAAATAGTGTACAATTTGATTTTGAGGGTTTCAAAATCAGGTTAAGAAAAATCTCAAGCAGGTTACTTGGGGACTGGATGTAGTCAAGAGGACCGAAATGGGATAAAATCTCTTGTGTTTGCTTGTTCATTTCTGAGTTTTACTCTGTGCATATTTATTTTCTTGCAAGTTATTAGCATTTCTTATGTAGAATTTTTAAAACACTAGTGTTTGTGCTGCCTAGTTTTAGATCCCACATTTGGTATCAGAACATGGAACAAAGATGTCAATAGATTTTCCTTCATCCCAGTTCACGGAAGGGTATTCCACACAACGACCATCATTGTCTGATGGATCAAACTACAACTATTAGAAGTGTAAAATAAAGATTTACTTACAGTAAATCACTATGAACTTTGGAACATCGTGGAAGCGGTATATAAGAAGCCACGTATAAATTACGACCAATGGTCTGAGGATCAAAAGAAATCAGTCAATCTTGATGCAAAAGCGAGGAGCACACTCTTCTGTGCCTTATACAAAGAAGAATTAAATCGTAAATAGCCACATCAGCGCATCAAATCTGGCAAAAACTACAGGTAACACATGAAGGTACAAACAAAGTAAAAGAATCTAAAATTTCTATTCTTTTCCACAGGTTCAAACTATTCAAGAAGGAAGACCATTGCGGAAATGACTACAAGGTTCACCAACATGACAAACTCTTTGGTAGCCTTTGGAAAAGAGTACACACAAGTGCGGAAAGGAGTACACACAAGTGTAGAAAGTTAGAAAAGTTCTTCGTGCACTCACGTCTGATTGAGAAAAAAGACCACTGTCATAGAAGAGGTCAACGATCTATCAACGCTAACTTTGGAGAACCTCGCTGGAAACTTGATGGCATATCTAGTCTAAATTAAAGACAGAAAGAAGGATGAGCATCAATATCAATCAAAAAAGAAAGTCTTCTCCTTCCATGCATCTTCGGATACGGAAGATTCAGATGATGAAGAAGAGAAAATTTTCATGATTTCAAGGAAATTTGAAAAGTTCTTGAAACAAAATAAGTTTAAAAAGAACAAGGATACTAATAATTTTTCTCTTTGTTTTAAATGTAATAAATCAGGCCATATGAAGAAGGATTGCCTATTGCTCAAACCCAAAGGTAATTTCAAAAGTTTCAACAAATTCAAGAAGAAGAAGAAAGCCTTTCAGGTAATATGAGATGATAGTGATATGTCTTCCTATGATGAAGAAGAGATCACAAAATCGGTAAATATATGCTTTATGGCTTAAGGGGATAAGGTAATGAAATTCGTAAATGATAATGAATTGCTTGGTGGTTTTAATGAATTATTTCTTGAATTTTAAAAAGTCAATGCTAAATACAAAGATCTAAAACGGGAAAATGAGATTTTATTGGAAGAAACTGATAAAAACAAGGATTTAAAAAGGAAAAATGAGATTTTACTACAAGAATATATTTGCTTAAAAATGAAACAAGTTTTTTAAATTCTCGGATTTCTATTTTGAACAAAGATATTTCATGTTTTAAGAATAAGTATGAAGAAATTTTGAAAAATGTTACAAAATTCAATAAAGGAAATGAGAATTTAAATAATTTATTATCTTCTCAAAAGATTTCAAATAATTATTTTGATCTTGGATTTTCCTAAGATAAACTTGAAAAGAGTACGCATGTTTATCGAAAGAATAATTATGTTCATTTTAATTTCTTTGTTAAAAAAATTATATTGTTTCATCAAAAAGCCGAAGTATAAATATATCTTTATTTCTAAGAATTTATATTCTTTTTCTAAAAAATGCATATCTTGCATCATTTATGAATCATGTTTGCAATTCTAGCAATTATGTTTATACTAATAAATGAAAACCAAGTTTCAATTGGATTTGGGTTCTCAAAGGCTAATTTTTTTCGGACCCTATCATAATGAATACCATACAAAATGTTTTATCTTATAAGTACCTCGTAAAGATAAATGGATACTTGATAGTAGTTGTTCCAAATACATGACTTGCTACATTCAATTGCTTTCTTCTGTTCAAAACAAGAAAAGAGGAACAGTAACATTCAAAGACAATAACAAAAGAAAGGTTATTTGTATTGCCATGGTTGGTAATATATCAAAACCCCTTATTGAAAATATTCTTTTGGTATGTGATTTTAAAATATAACCTTTAAGAGTCAATTAGTTATGTAATAAGCGTTATAAAATAGTTTTTAAAAAAGATGCTTGTCTTATATATGATACTAACATGAAAGATGTTTTATTTAAATGTACTAATAATAATAATATTTATGAGTTATCAATGACTTCTTTATCCTCCCATGATGCTTTGTGTGTTATTGCATCTAACAATGATTCTTCTCTTTGGCATAGAAGATTTGGACATTTAAATATGAAAACTATTTCGAAAATTTCAAAATTTGGCTAGTTAAAGGTCTTTCAAAACTTTCTTTCAAAAAAGATTATTTTGTGATTCTTCTCAATTAGAAAAACAAGTTAAATCTTCTTTTAAATTTAAAGATTTAGTTTCTTTTCATAGACTTTTAGAACTATTGCATTGAATTTATTTTGCCTTACTCATGTTTCCTCTTTAAACAAAAGTAGATATATTTTTGTTATTGTTGATAATTACTCTCGATTTACTTAGGTCATCTTTTTGAAAAATAAAAATGATACTTTTAATGAATATACACATTTTTTCAAAAGAATTCAAAATTAAATATCTTTAACTATAATCACAATCAGAAGTGATCATGGAGGAGAATTCGAGAACGAATCTTTTGCAAATTTCAGCAACAAGTTTTGTATTACATTAACTTTGCTTTTTTTACAGCATCTCCTCAAAATGGTGTTGTTGAGAGAAAAATTAGGACTTTGCAAGAATGTGCTAGAACTATACTTGTAGATAGTAACTTGTCAAAGTATTTTTTAGGTTAAATCAGTCACTCCTGCATGTTATGTTTTTAATTGTGTTCTTATTCAGCCTATTTTGAACAAAACATGTTATGAACTTTTCTTTGATAGAACTCCAAAAGTTTCTTATTTTAAGATTTGTGGATGTAAATATTTTCATTTAAATACTAGAAATATTTTAGATAAATTTGATGTTAGATCCAATGAAGGTATTTTTGTTGGTTATTCTACTCGTAGTAAAGCATATGGAATCTTTAATAAGAAAACTTCTGCTATTGAAGAATCTTTACATGTTAAGTTTGATGAATCTCTATCTGAACCTTCTATTGATATTTTTTTACATGATGATGATATAGTAGACACTCCTCTATTGATAATATTGTTATATCTAATGATGATACTAATATTTCTAACAAGGATGAAATTCCTACTGAGTTACTTAAAGAATTTGTTGAGGTAAAAAATCATCCTCATGATTGGTTATTGGAGATATCTCTCAAGGTGTTCAGACTCGATTCAAATTGAAATATATGAGACATGTCGCCTTTATAACTCTCCTTAAACCAAAGAATGTTAAAGAAGCATGTGTTGATGATTTTTGAATCATCGCAATGCAAGAAAAAGTTGAACAATTTTTTAGAAATGACGTATGAGATCTTATACCGCGACCACACGATCATCGGTTATATGTACCAAATGAGTATTCAAGAACAAATTTGATGAATCTAGGCAAGTAATAAAGAATAAAGTAAAGTTGGTTATACAAGGTTACAATCAAGAAGAAGGTATTGATTTTGATGAAACATATGCACTTGTAACTAGGCTTAATCTATTCGTATTTTATTTACTTATGCATGTTTTATGAATTTCAAACTTTATCAAATGGATGTAAAAAGTGCTTTTTAAATGGATTTGTTAAAGAAACCGAGAGCCATTGCTTCGGTCGATCGGGTAGTTGATCACTCGGTATTTTAAAAATAAAAATTTAAACTGTCGGTCGACCGACCCCAATCGAGAGTTAGGGTCTCTCAGTCGGTAGACCGATCGGTTGATCACAAGGGTTAGCGGTTTAGCGATCGACCAGTCGGTTGACTGACAACGTGCACAAATGAGCCCGCCTCTGGCTATAGGCCTAGTCGATCGGCCAGTCGACCGTCAATTGACTGACAACATGCACAAACAAGCATGCCTCTGGCTAAAGGCCTGGTCGATCAGGCGGTCGACCGTTCTGGTCTGCAATGGTCATCGGTCGACTGGCCGGTCGACCGTTCTGGCCTGAAACAGTTTTTATGTATGGATTTCATCAAACAATTTTCAAAATATTTTGTATTTGTTTAAGGGTAATGTAGCAATGTATAGGTGATGAAATACATGTTCTAAACTTTTTATAAAATTTTGAAAACTATGAGACATGTATCAAAACCAAACATGCAAAATACCGATACTACCAAAACTTGTATTTTTTGAAATCGTGTATTTTGTGCGTGTAACTTCTAGAGCATTACTACTATATTCTATACTGTAACAAACTAATATTTTACAAGGCTCTAGGTGACTATAAGATCTTCAACTGGGCTTCTCCATTAGCGACGTTGAGTGCTTTGAGTTTTGATCCTATATTTGAGTCTTCTTGAGTCTCCAACACATTCTTTTAGAAGAAAAACTCCTTGAATCCTTAGAACCCTGAGATAAATTTAAACACTTGAACTTGATTAGTATAAATAACCACATATGTTTTGTTATCATCAAAATCATAAAGCTGGATGATTGTAACCTTGGACCAATAATCTTCCCTTTTTTGTTGATGACAAAATATGTGAGTTATTTAAGATAAAAGATATTAAAGAGCTTAAAAAGCTCCCCCTCAAGTTATGCTATCTATCAAGTACACGAAAATATTATGACTTTAAATGGATTTGACAATATAAGCAAGTCACATATATATGCATATAAAAATGATATCAATATATAACAATATGCATATATAGCCTACCATCCTTCCAATCCTCCTTCCTCCAACCACATATATAAGCATGATAAAGAGAATGGATATAGAATACCAAAATAACTTAATAACACAAATATCTCTCTCCTTTTTTATCATGCATCAAAAAGGGTAAAGAGATCAACATAAAAGAGATATTAATTTGAAAAAATACAAGGAAAGAAAAATTGTAAACATTTTCAAAACTTATGAATCCATAATACTAACATTTAACTCACCACAAATAAATAAAAATCTACTATAATCTAATGGTTTAGTAAAAATGTCCGCAAGTTAAAAATTTGTAGAAACATAATCAATTTCAATATCGCCTTTCTCATAATGATCTCTAAGAAAGTGATATCGAATATCTATGTGCTTGGTCTTTCTATGATGATTTGCATTTTTGGTCATATGAATGGTGTTAGTATTATCACAAAATATTTTAATATGGTCATAATGTAAATCATAGTCAAGGAGAGTTATTTCATTCATAAGACTTGTGCACAACAAGTGCCAACATACTCCGTCTCAGCGGTTGAGAGGGCTACAGAATTTTGTTTCTTGGAAGACCATGAAACAAGGCAATTTCTTTAAAATTGATAAGTGCTACTAGTGCTTTTCCTATCCACTCTACAATCGGTATAGTCGATATCCGAATAATAGGTCATGAAAAATTGTCCGATTTTCAGATACCGCAAACCCATTCCAATAGTGCCCTTAAGATATCTAATAATGCGCTTTACCACAATTAAGTGAGACTCTTTAGGATAAGATTGAAATCTAGCACATAAACACATACTAAACATCATATCCAGCCTACTAGACGTCAAATAAAGTAAACTACCAATCATGTTTTTATAAAGTTTAATGTCTACATTTATACCTCGTTCGTCATTGTCAAGCTTAGTTGTAGTGGCCATGGAAATCTTACTTAATTTTGCATCTTCAAGTCCAAATCTCTTAATGAGTTTTTTGTGTGTACTTGGCTTGATTTATGAAGATCCCGTCACTCCTTTGCTTGATTTGGAGGCCAAGGAAGTAGTTTAGTTTTTCCATCATAGACATCTCAAACTCGTTTTACATGTATGATTCAAATTCTTTACAAAGCTTTTCATTAGTGGATCCAAAAATAATATCATCAACATAAATTTGAATAATTAGGATATCACTATCTACATGCTTTGTAAAAAAATGGTGTCAACTTTACCTTTAACAAAATCGTATGAAATTAGAAAAGTTGAAAGTCTTTCATATCAAGCTCTTAGAGCTTGTTTTAAACCATATAAAGCTTTATCAAGTGTGTATACAAAATCCAAATGTGACCCGAGGGGTTGTTCAATATACACTTCCTCTTCTTTAAAACCATTTAAAAACGCACTTTTGACAACCATTTGAAAAGGTTTGAAATCTTTATAAGAAGCAAAGGCAAGTGTCATCCGATGGCTTCAAGCCGTACTATGAGTGCAAAGGTTTTCTCAAATTCGATACTTTCGATTTGGGTGTAACCTTGGGCCACTGTCCTAACTTTATTTCTAATAACATTACACGATTCATCTAACTTATTCCTAATGATTTTAGTTGGTCTATCATGGAGTCTAGGAATAAGATGCCAAACTTGGTTGCGCTCAAATTGATTGAGCTCTTCTTGTATTGCAAGCAACCAATATAAATCGACCTCGGCTTCGAGGATGTTTTTGGGCTCAATGTGTGAAATAAAAGAAAAATGCCCACATAAATTATGGAGTTTGAATCGAGTAGTTACCCCCTTAGATCCATCATCTATGATGATGTCCTTGGGATGATTTAAAGCAAATCTCCAATCCTTTGGAAGTGGTTGTGTTGGCTCCACTTTAACCTCTTGAACTTCACTTTGTACATCAATATTTGGCTTTTCGTCTTCTATAGGTGAGTCCTTCAAGGTTATCTACTCTATATTTTCACCTAAGGAATCAATATCTACAACATTCTTCACAAAAGCATTATATTCCTCAAACTTGACATGTATAATTTTTCAATAGTCAAAGTAGATCTATTGAAGACTGTATAAGCTTTACTAGTATTTGAATACTCAACAAATATAGCTTCATAAGATTTGGCATCAAATTTTTGTAAATTATCTTTAGTGTTTAAAACAAAGCTTTACAACCAAAAACTTTAAAGTAAGAAACATTAAGTTCTCTCAAATAGTAAATTTCAAGTAAAGTTTTAGAAGTACTTTTAGAAAAATAAATTCAATTTGAGATGTAACATGATGTGTTTACGGCCTCGACCCATAAGTATTGAGGGAATCCGTATTCATTTATCATTCTCCTAACCATTTCTTGAAGAGTACGATTCTTGTTTTCAATGACTCTATTTTGTTATAGAGTTCTAGGGCATGATAGTTCATGTTTGATTCTATGTTCTTCACAATAGGTGATAAAAGAGTGGTTAATGAATTCACAATCTCTATCACTTCTTATACGTAAAATTGAAAAATCTTTTTTTTCAACTCTTTTTCTAAACACTTGAAAATGTAAAAAGGCTTGATCTTTGTGTTCTAAAAAGAAAACCTAAGTAAAATGAGAAAAACATCAACCAAAACAAAGACAAAATGATTTTCACTTAGACTTTTGATTTTAGTGATACCAAACAAATCCATGTGAATTAACTCCAAAGATCTTGATGTCATGATATCCTTGATTATTTTGAAAGAGGACTTGGTTTGTTTCTCAAATTGACATGCATCGCAAATGCGGTCCTTCTCAAATTTCAAATAAGGAATACCTTTCACCACTTTCTTATTGTTGATTCTAGATAGATGATCAAATAAAATATGACCTAGTCTCCTATGCCATAACTAAGAGTCTTTATTAAAGGCATTTAAACATATAGCATTGCATTGTAAATTTGACATATCAATCATGTACACATTATTTTCACGAAAACCAGAAAGTACACATGCATTGGTTTTCTATCTAAAACATTGCAAGCTAAATCATCAAAAATCACTTTGAAACCTCTATCACAAAGTTGACTAATACTCAAGAGGTTATGCTTGAGACCCTCAACTAAAACAATATTTTCAATTAAAGGAGATTAGTCAATTTTAATGTTACCTATACCGATAATTTTTCCTTTGAAATCATCTCCGAAGGTGATGGTGCCACCTTCATGGTACCTTGATAGGGTTGCAAAATTATTGATATCCTACGTCATATGCCTTGAGCAACCGCTATCAAGATGTCACCGCTCCCTACGTCTTGGAGCCTTGGTGTATACCTATATCAAGTAACAAATTAGTTGATTTTGGTACCCAAATTTTTTTGGGTCCTTTAATGTTAACATTTCGAACCCAAATGTGATTTTTGAAGCATTTATTTTATCAAAGCAAAACTTAGCTAAGTGACCTTTTCTGCCACAATAAGTGCATGAATAAACTCTACCTAAATGAAAGCATGATAAGAGTGTGGGGTATGAACATGCTTGGTGTGTAGTGTGTCTAGCATGATGTGTATGTATATATTGTGATTTAGGAGTGTGAGTATGTGTGGTATGATGAGCATGTATAGCATAAACATGTTTCTTTGGAGTATGTTTCTTATAAAACATTACCTACAACCTAATTTTATCAAACTCACATTTCTTTAACGCATCTCCTAAAGAGTTAATTTATCTTTTAAAATAGAAATCTCATTTATCTTTTAAAATAGAAATCTCACTTTTATCAATTAATGAAAATTTTCCTTTACATGAAATTTAATATGCATCAAAATCTTTTTTGTATGAATAAGAGTGTGAAAGATAAATCATCTTTTTTATATAGAAAGAATAACGATTTTATTTTGAAGGGGTTTCATTTTTCTTTTTCATTTTAAATACTACTTTTTAAGGAAATCATAGTTGTTAGATAATTCTTCAAAAGCCTCACCCAATTCATTCATTGTTAATTCACAATCGTCAAGTGAGAGTTTGGATGTTACCTTAGGTGTGTTATCATTAGCCATAAAATATTTATGTGTCGTATCCACTTCTTTATTGGTTTCACTCTCCGAGTCCCACGTAGCCTTGAGAGCTTTCTTTTTGTAGGGCTTCTTGGAGGTTGAAGGTTTACTTTTGGTCTCCGGATAAAGCAACCATGTGCTCTGGCGTCCAGTAATTAAAGCATATGGCCTTCTTGTCTTCTTTAGAGTAGAATATGATGTGTTGCTCAAGAAGCTAAGTGAGAGATAAAATTCAGTGAGAAAGAATAAAGGAGTTTCAAAACCAACTGAAAATAACTTTGGAAAGAAAGAACTTGAAGATTGAAAGCTAGAAAAACTTTTCTCTTTTGAAACAAACTTGAAAAACTTATAAACTTGTGTATTTTTTCTTGTCTAAAACCAAAACCCATGGCCCATATATATAGGCAATGAATAAATATCATTTATAAATCATACCAGATCATTTGGGGTGTGTTTAGACAGTTGGAAACCAAAAATGCCCGTTAGAATCTACTAAAAACAAAACAGATTCAAAAACTAGCCATTACGGCCATCTGGCAGCCGGTCGGTCGACCGGCCAGTCAACCGCCAGGACATACAGAAAAGAGCTGTTGGCTCTGGTTAACCGGACGATCGATCGTTCGGTATTTTAAAAATAAAAATTTAAACTGTCGGTCGATCTGCCCAATCGACCGACCCCAACCGAGAGTTAGGGTCTCTTAGTTGGTCGACCGGTCGGTTGACCGACAACGTGCACAAACGTGCACACCCCTAGCCAAAGGCCCGATCAACAGGCGGTCGATCGTTCTGGCCTACAATGGGCACCGGTCGACCGGCCGGTCGACCGTTCTGGCCTGAAACATTCATATGTATGGATTTTAATATCAAATAATTTTCAAAATATTTTGTATTACTTTAAGGGTAATATAGCAATGTATAGGTGATGAAATACCTGTTCTAAACTTGTTATAAAATTTTAGAAAAATTATGTGACATGCATCAAAACCAAACATACAAAATACCGATACGACCAAAACTTGTATTTTTGAAATCGTGTATTTTGTGTGTGTAACTTCTTGAGCATTACTACTATATTCTACACTTTAACAAATTAATATCTTACAAGACTTTAGGTGACTACAAGATTTTCAATTGGACTTCTTCATTAGCGACATTGAGTGCTTTGAGTTTTGATCCCGTATTTGAGTCTTCTTGAGTCTCAATACCTTCCTTTAGAGGAGGAAAATTTTTGAATCCTTAGAACCCTGAGATAAACTTAAACACTTGAACTTGATTAGTATAAATAATCACATATATTTTGCTATCATCAAAACCATAAAGCCGGGTGATTGTAACCTTGGGCCAACACTTGCATCTTGTATAAATCATCAATAGATCTCTCTCTCTTCTGCCCCGGAGACGTAGGCATCTTGTCGAACTTCATAAATCTTGTTCTCCCTCTCTTTGTGTGTGTGTTTGTGCATCTAGCATTTGTGTTCTTGGCATGATCCAACATTAATAAGTGGTATCAGAACTTAGGCAACGCTTGGGCTAAGTTTGGTGGATCAGATCATTGATTGGGAGCTTGGATTTTCAAGATCTGAAGCTTTTATTGGATAAAAATCAGATTTTTATTGGATAAAAATTAATTTTTTATCAGATTGGATATGGTCTACAATTGTTTGGTGGAGTGGATATTTAGTTTGAAGCATGGATCTTGGAGATTGGAAGCTTCAGTTGGATAAAAATTGAATTTTTACCATATTGGATCTCGTCTTCAATCTTGGTAGAGAGATCAATTGAAAACTCATCTTTGAGTTCAATTGGAGGTAAAAATCTGAAGTTTATCATTTGTAGTTCCATTCCAAAATTATTCCCTTTACGTGGTTATGGGATTTGGAGAAATGGCCAGAGAAACATCCAGTGAGAGTGAATCTTTTGTAGTAAAGAACATTCAGAATGTTCATCACATGAAGATAGTTGTGGTGAAGTTTGATGACACAAATAATTTTAGATTGTGGAGATGCGAGGTAATAGATGCGCTGAATGCACAGAATTTGGAGGATACTCTTGAGTTTCAAGAGAGACCTGCAGAAGTAAATGAGAACATTTGAAAGAAGATGAATAGGATGGCGTGTGGCATCATTATATCTTGCTTAACACAAGATCTAAAGTATGATGTGATGAATGAGACTTCTGCGAAGTTGCTTTGGGAGATTCTAACTAGCAAGTACTTGACGAAGAGCATCGAGAACCGCTTACATTTGAAGAGGAGACTTTACCGTTTTTAGTTGAAGGGTGGAATCTCCATTATTGGTCATATCAATAACTACACGAAGCTCTCGCGAATTTGACAAATTTAGATGTAGCGATCGAGGATGAAGACAAAATGTTGATATTGTTGAGTCCTCTCCTTGATGAGGGATATAAGACCTTTGTGCTTACCTTGATCAATGAAAGGATATCCCTTAGCTACAATGAGGTGACCGTTGCTCTTATGAGTCTTGAATTGAAGAGAAAGGACAAAGGGTGTTCTACCAGTGACACATCGGTAGAGGTATTGACCACGAAAGGAAGTACTCCAAACCGAAAAAGAGAAAATTAGCAAAAATCCAATTGGAAGCTCATGGTTGGTAATCGCAAATTGAAGAAGGATCAATGTGCCCTCTGTAAAGAAAAAGGACACTGAAAAGTGATTGTCCAAAGTTCAATAAGTCAAAAAAAGAGTCACGATCAGAGGCCAATGCCGAGAGGTCAGATGACAATGATTCTGACTCTTCTTACTTTTTACTTTCTATTACACCATCAGGTTGTCATTCAGATATGTCTGAGTGGGTATTGGATACGGGCTCTACCTATCACATTTGTCCCAAAAGGGAGTTGTTTGCTAGCTTTGAGGAGCAGAATGGCAGATTGATATCTATGGGAGATGATCACATATGCCAGATGGTTGGTAAGTGTCACACCCTTCTTTTCAAAATACATGAAAACGAAGTAGCGATGGGAGTCAGTGATGTATATACGCGAGGGGAATATCCCACATATACACGCTAAGCCTAAAGTAACCTAAACAAGCTATCTAATCACTATGATGACAAGATAACACTGCAATATAACATATGAATGACGACACAAATAACAGATGAATAAAAGAATAGAATAAGCAGTGAGTCCAGTATAGGAATCAAAGGGAACAACATGAATAAAAGAAAGTAAGAATACCGGTAATCGCGCAAAGAAAACTCTGGGCTCCTTATAAGACATGTGATCCTCTCTAAATATCTGATCACAAAGATAATACACATATACCTGGATGTACAAATTCAGAGAGTCAAACTCCTAATGAGTGTATAAGAATAAAGGGGAAGGTGCACATGCATATTGTTGGCCCAGAGGCTTTTCACCTTAGTTTTGATGATAACTAACTTATGAAGGTTAGTTTACTAATGATCTTGTGTTTAATAAGTTCAGATATTGATCAAGATCTTAGTAGTGATTTGACTTCAACAAGAGATTCACAGTCAAATTGTTGAAACAAACAAGTGTTGATTCAAGAGATCGCGTGTCAAGTCGCATCTAGCACTAGGTTGGAGTCAAGTTCTTTGGATCAAGTTTGAATCGAGTCAGCTTGGAGAAGAAGTTCTACAAGAAGACATCAGTTTGTTTAGTTTAGTTTTTGTTTTTAGATCTTGTGTAAAGATAAACTAGTGTTGATATGCTCAAGTATACACACACATACACACACAAGATAAATAGTTTTTGGTTTCGGTTTAACCGTTTTGAAATTTCAAGAACATATCTTTGATTTTCATAAATAGATAGAATCAAAAGAAGTTTACATAGTTTTATGTATGTTGAATTTCATCCACATACATCTATGATTCATATTGTCTAAAAACTTATTTTGATGATTCTAGTTCATATGTTTTAAGTTTTGTCTTTTAAAACTTAATTTTGGATTTATTGTCAAAAACATAAATATATCATTTACCATGTATATTGGATTCTATCCATACACATTATGCTTCAAAAGGGTTTCTATATCATATTTTTGTATTTATACAAGTTTGTGAGAAATAGTTTTTCATTTTGAAGTCCTCTAAAAAAAAAACTCTTGAAGACAAAAATAAAACGAGTTTATGAAAATACAGTTTTTGATTTCAAGCTTAACTTCTAATGCCTCAAAAATAGTTCAAATTGTTTGTAATATGGGTTGATCTTTGATCAAACACATTTGTATTTCAAGTGCTTACATGAACTTATTTTTGTGAATTTTATGTGATTTTATGAGATTTTATGAGTATTTAAAAGACCAAGTTTTCAAACCCTAAAACCCAACCTGACACCACTATCGGTCGACCGACCGGTTGACCGAACCAGATCTCGGTCGACCGAGTGGTTGACCGATGTGCACAGATACGTGCACACAGCCTTGGCCTTGGGCTGGTCGACCGTACGGTCACCGACCGGTCGGCCGACCAGAGAGTTCTCTCTCTGGTTCTGGCCTCGGTGAACCAGGCGGTCGACCGATAGGCAATTTGCCTTGCGGCGGTCGATCGATCGGTCGATCGACAGCCTCAACAGTCAAAAATCTGACAGTTGGCCGGTCGATTGACAGGCCATTCTGGGCCTAATCTGGACCCCAACGGCTATATTTTGGGAATCCTATAAACATGGGTTCCCTTGGCTTGTTTCTCTCAAGTTTTTTAAGGGCAATTTTTTTCATCTTCGTAAGTGTTTTCAGCAAGTTTTCAAAAGAAGTTTTTGTGCCAAATATTCTTTTATCTTTATTTGTTTTCAAAATTTTGAAAAATCAAAGAAAATCAAGTCTTTGGGAATTCTATTTTGTTCTTCAATTTATATATCCATCAAGAAGTTTTTCCCAAGTATTTTCTTTGTTGTTTCATTTCCAAACACTTTGATTTATCATATACTTGAGCCAATCAAATCTAATCCTATCTTAAGGGTCTTATTTTTGTGAGAAAATTGTTTGTGATCTTTGAGATCACCAAGAGAGAGTTTGTCATCTTTGTGATCACCAAGTATATTTTTCTTTGTTTTGTGCTTGGCTTAGTGCCCACCTCTTGTGTAAAGGTTTTGTATTTAAGAGAGAAGTTGTGTACTCCTAGTGTTGAGTTGTAATTCCTCAGTGATGGTCCATTGTGGAAGGTCCTGTGTGGAAGTAGTGAAAATCCTTCTGTGTTAAGGTGGGGACATAGAGCAGTGGCTCGAACCTCAAAACATATACTTGTATTTGTATTTGATCCACTATCTCTCAATTCTCTCTCTTATATCTTACATTGCTTTGCATTATTCATATTCATATGCTAGATATAGTTTGTGTGTGTCCACACTTATTTTCAACCAAGAGAGCTTTTAAAGCACCTCAACTTTTAGTATGGAGAAAATTAGAGGAGTAGTTCCAGAGCCTTTCACGAAAAATTCGGGCTCACTCTTGGTTACACATAGTGTATTTGCAATTAAGTTTTTAATTTCGTATCATTTACCCTAGATTAGCTAGTATACCATTTCACCCTCCCTCTAGGTGCACTTTCACATATATCGTGTGATCATATATGATACTATCATGAAGGTAAACTAGATAAGAAAATGACATGAATGAAACAGTAATAAGAAGAGAGTATGGTACAATAAATATCAATTAGCATATCATAATGTCCAGATATATGCAATACATAACTTAAGAGTAAAGCGGATCAGTCTATTACAATTATATGTCAGGTCAAGTGTCTACCATATCATATATGTATCAAGTATCTTTCGAGGAATACAGGCATATCACAATTAAGCACACATCAATTAAGGTGTATGATGTCAATCTGTTGTTATTAATTATGTCAACAAAGACCAATTGTCACATGTAATAGACACATTCTATACTACGCCTACTACACGTGTCAATCAGAGTTCTAAGTTATAGAAACTGATTGGTTAGAGATATTGTCTATGTTTTAAGTGGGCCCCGTATATACCTGGAACCACAGATCAGACTCCTGACGCTGAACGAGGCCCTACCGCAAGACAGTCAGGTAACTGTTGGCCCAAAGGCCTATCACTCTAGTTTTGATGATGATTAACTCATGTAGTTATAGTTTACTAATGATCTTGTGTTTATATAGTTTCAGTTATTAATCAAGATATTAGTAGGTGTCTAGCTTCAACAAAGGAGTTTTGGAGCTAATATATGTAGATTCAAGAGCTCGCGCGTCAAGATCGCATCTAGCACTCAGTTGGAGTCAAACTCGTTGGATCGTGTTTGGATCGAGTCGACTTAGAGAAGGAGTTCTACAAGAAGACTTGGTTTGTGCTTTGCTTAGTTTATTAAAGGGTAGAATATATATTTGAAGTTCAAAAATACACACACACAAGTTTAATATGTTTGATTTTTGGTTTAACCAGTTTTGAATTTCAAGTACACATATATCGAGTTTTAGATTTTAACCAGTATTAGTTCTGCTGATCTGCTCGACACCCTTTTACATTTCTTATCATAACTTTTTATTCTTATATTCAAATAACATGATTTAAATTGCATTTCAAAGATAACTTTTAGGCCTACATTGTTTATTTAATAATTATTTTCTGATTCAAATGATAAAGATGTCAAATATTGGGTTGACGTCTGTTATTGTTCTAAAAATAGTTTACAATTTCTGATTTGACACCGTTCTGTATTTTATTGATAACTTTCTACTCTAATATGATATTAAGTTGATTCAAGTTGCATTACAAATAAGACTTAAAGATTTACAAATTATTTCTATATACTTAGTTTTGAATTCTGAAGTTTTAGGTTTGTAAACTATGCTCAAAGTTGACCAACAGTCTGTCAAAATTTGCAGAATGGCTAATTTTCTGAAGGCTGATTTTTATATGTTTTTAAAACATGTTTTGTTAAATTTTAAGAGTCAATTTATTTCTTTTAAACTTGATAAAATTATTCTAAATTTGTTTTTCTAAAACCTATATCAAGGGTCATTAGGATGGATTAAAATCACAATAACAAATTTGAAAAATCAAGTTTTGAGTTTTCAAGTGAAAGAACTTTCAAGTTTCAGTTTTGTTTTTATTTTCAAAAATATTCTTTAAGTTTTTGGTTCTCAAAATCTCTCTTTAGATTTTGCTCTCACTTACAAATTCTTGAGCTTCAAATTTATATTTTATTCTATAGGGTTTTGTAAGAGAGTTTCAAGAGAAAGTCTGTGGTCTTTTGATCACCCAGAGATTGTTCCATTGTCGTTACGCTACCTCTGGACTAGAGGAGTATTTTGGGGAGTTGAGTACTCCGTGTGGTTGTAATCCCTTGGTGGAAGGTTTTATAGTGGATTGGGAAATCCTTCATGGTGGTGAAGGTGGGGACGTAGAGTAGTGGCTCGAACCTTGAAACAAATCTTCTTATTTGCGACTACTTTCATATCTCTACTTATTTGCTTTTATTCATTCATTATTGTCAATTTATACTCATCACAACAAGATAGCAATTAAGTACCTCAAACTCTTATCTCGAGGAATCACGAGGAGAAGTTAGAGCCCTTCACGGGGAGTTCGGCTTCTAGTCTTGTTTTAAGTGATCGGTTGTATCATCTCATTTTATATTGCATTGAATTTTTAATTGATTAGCATTATACCTTTTCACCCCCTCCAGGTGTAATTTCAGTAACATGTATAACAAGACATGTAATTGTTGGCCCAAAGGCCCATCACTCTAGTTTTGATGATAATTAACTCATGTAGTTATAGTACTAATGATCTTGTGTTTAATTAGTTTTAGATGTTTATCAAGATCTTAGTCGGTGTTTAGGTTCAACAAAAGATTTGAAGTCAAGTTTTAAAGCTAACACATGTTGATTCAAGAGCTCGCGCTTCAAGATCGCATCAAGTACTCAAAGAGGACTCTAGCTCATGGACCAAGTTTGGATCAAGTCAAGAGGGAGAGAAGATTTTCAAGAGAAAACTTGAGTCCATGTTTGTAAGTTTAAGATTTTTGTTTTTAGATAAAACATAAAGGATAGGTTAGCTGTGGATTGCTCAGGCTCATATACACATATAAAAAATATTTCATATCTTTCATGATTAAGTTATGTTCTTGGAAAATTTAGCTTTGGTTTTGTTTTGATTTTGGTTTAACCGGTTGAGTTTCAAAGAATACATTTTTTGTTTTCATGAATAGATTTCATCAAAATAAGTTTACATGATTTATATGTGTAGTGAATTTCATCCATACACAGTATTGCCTTATATTGTCTAAAAACTTATTTTGATGAGTTTATATTGTGTGTTTTAAGTTTTGTATTCATCAAAACTTATTTTGAGCGTATTGTCAAAAACAAGTATATTTTTTCTCTATGTGTATTGGATCGTATCCATACACATTATGTTTCAAATGTGTTTAAATATTTTGTTTTTGTATTTGAACAATTTTGAAAAAAAATCAATTTTTCATTTTGAAATTGGTTTTTTAAAATACGATTTTTGATTTAAGCCTAAATTCTTTGCCTCAAAAATATTTCAAATTGTTTGTAATATGTGTTGATTTTTTTATCACACATATTTGTACTTCAAAGTATTTTTATGAAACTAATTTTGTGGAATTTATAAGATTTAATAGAATTTTTCTAGGTTTTACAAGTCCAAGTTTTAATCTCCAAAAACTGACTTTTTGGGTTGCTAACGGTCGACCGACCGGTCGACCCAACCAGGGCAGTCGACCAATGTGCACAGAAACGTGCACAAGCCTTTGCCTTTAGGGTCGACTGAGCGATTGACCGATTAGATCAAATCTACTCTCGGGTTTGGTTGGTCGATCAGGCGGTCGACCGACAGGGCAAGTGGCCTGGGGCGGTCGACTAGGCGGTCGACCGGCAACCCTAATGGTCATTTTTATGACCGTTGGTCGGTCGACCGACAGGTCAGAACTGACCCAATGGTTAGTTTTTGACAGACTCTATAAAAGGGGACTTTTGACCAGTTTGTACAAGATTTTTACAAGTGCTTTCAACAGCTCTTTTATAGAGTTTCTCTTCAAGTTTTAGAGCTTTATTTTCATATCCAAAAGAGAGTTTTTCAAGAGAGTTTACCTTGAGTTTTCTAAAGGATTCTCTTGAGTTTTTCCACCACAAATTCTATCTTATTTTTCTCACACAAGCTTGAGCTTTCCATTACTATATTCATTCTCTAGGATCCTTATTTGTGAGAGTTTGTTTCGTGATCAAGAGAAGTGATCACAAGTGTTTCACCCCTTGTATTTAAGGTGTTGTAGAGGTTGCGGCCTCGGCGAGCTTGCGGGTTCGCATGTGTTGTTCTTGCGGGAACAAGTGAGCGGATTCAAGAGTTCTTGCGGGAACTCGTTGTAGGTGTTGCGACACCGAGTGATCTTGCGGTATCGATTATAATGAAAATCCTTCATTGCGGTGAAAGCGGGAACGTAGAGCAAGTGGTTCAAACCTCGAAATAATTCTCTCGTGTTTGCGATTGCTCAACTCTCTCTTTCTCTCTCTCTCACTCACTTGTGTTTTATATCTTACATGCTTATATTATTCATTCTTTATACGCTCGATATTTACTTGTGCTTTATTGATATACTTGCTTGGGATTGTTTAGTATTTTCATGCCCTTATTCCTTATACATTCATTGCATGCTTGTGTTTGTGTTCACACTAGTATTCAACCAAGAGAGTAAAGTAGCACCTCAACTCTTAATCTAGAGGAATCTTGAGGAGAAAGTTCAGAGCTTTTCATCGGATATTTGACTTCACTCTTTAGTTATAGCTTGTGTGTTAGCAAAATAGTTTTAGTCTGCATAATTAATTTTAATTTCACATTGTTTGGCATTATATTAGCTAGTCACCTATTCACCCCCCTTTAGGTGACCTACAAGTGGTATCAGAGCTTGGTGCTCTTGATTTGGGTCTAACAATTTAAAGTTAAAGATCCTCATATTTGCTAATCACAATATTTGCATGCACACACATGACTTTTATTGCACCTCCCATGTTTAATATTCTTAACTTCCAAACTTGAAAAGTTAAAATGTCTATGTACCTTAAAGCTCTTGGTTTACATGTTTATCTTGCCCCCATTAAAAATTCATATTTAGCAAATGGCAAGAATCTTGAGGCTAATGCAAAAGCTATTCATGCTTTAAAATGTATCCTAAATGATGATTATTTATTTAGGGTTGCTAACATTGATTCGACTTTTGTAATTTGAAACACTCTCATCTCTCTTGGGGAGCAAACACAAATTGATAAGAAGAGTGACTCGAATGAAGGAAGTGATACTTCCAACATGTGCTACAAGGTCCAAGGGGATGACCCCCTTGAGGTATATTCCGATTTCGAGTTTGATAGTGATGAGATGCCATATGATGATCTTGCATTGCTTTGCAAGATGATTCTTAATAAATATGATTTGTTAAAAGTGAAAAATAAAAGATTGAAAAATCAAAATGATTTTGTTTTAAAAGAAAAGGATTCTCTTTAAAGTAAATTTGATAATGTTTTAAAAGAAAATGAATCCTTAAAAAATCAAGTTACTTTGGTTTCTAAAGAAAAAGAGATTATTTTAAATGAAAATAATTCTTTTAAAAAGAAAATTGTTTTAAAGGAAAAAGAAAAGACTTCTGTTTCCAAAAAGAAAAATCATTTTGATTCTCACTATTACCATGTCTCTCATACTAATAATGTTGCATCCATTTTGATAAAAATGAGATTCATCTTTTGAAAAATAAAATTAACTTTTAGGCTCCACTTTGAGCCAATGTGCATTTAAACATAATAGACTGGAATTCATGTTTCGCAAGAAATAAATTTCACATATTCATGCATATACCCCACGACATACATCTCATGCACACCATGCTGACACTTACACCACACATGTGTATGTTCGAGTGTACACATGTACATATTGGGCCGCAAAGGCCATCTTACAAAATTTTTCTTTGATAGATTAAACTCTTTAAATTTACTCTTTTGGTTTATGTAGCCTAACTCATATACTTAGGACAAATGGCTTAGTTGTTGTTATTGTTGTATTAAACTCTTTAAAATTTGCAAATAAAAATGTTTAGGTACCTTATAATGCTAATCCCTATGGATCCAAAAAGATGTGTGTACCAAAATCTCCACCACTTATTTTGAAAATCACCTAGAGGGGGAGGGTGAATAGGTGATAATGCTAATCAATGCACAAATAAAAAATATGATGCAACAATCTCCCAAAACAAGACTAGAAGCTGGATTCCCCGTGAAGGGCTCTGAACTCCTTCCTTGTGATTCCTCTGGATATGAGTTGGAGGTGCACAATGCAATCTTGTTGTATGGGACTATGATTGACAAGATGAATGAAAACAAGTGAATATTGCAATGAAAATAGAGAGTAAGTAATAAGAGTAATGAAAGTAAAGCAAGAAGCAAGAGCAAGTAAACCAAACGCAAACACCGAGAATTTTTCTGAGGTTCGAGCACCCAGCTCTACGTCCCCGCCTTCCCAGAAGGATTTCTAACCACTATAACTTCACAAAGATGTTACAAATACACCGGAGTACCCAACTCCACAATCTCAAGTACAAGTTCTCTCTTGGTGATCAAAAGACCACAAACTCTCTTTTGTAAAACTCTTTTCCCTTACAAAAATCCTTGTAGAACAATGAGTAGGAATGAAGCTCTTATGTGTAAGGAGAAAAGAAAAAGAAATCAGAGAGTCTTTGGAAAACACTTCAGAAAATGAGAGAAATATTCAGCACAAAAACCAAGAAACAAAACTCTTTTGAATGCCTTAAACTTTTGAAACTTTAGTAAATTTTTCTTGTCATCAAATTCTCCTTAAACACCCCTATTTTTAGTTGAGGGCTAGGGTTTAAAGATAAAACTCACTTATGGTCAATTAGAAAGTATTAGGATCAGTAAATATCATTTAAACCCTTTTTAGAGAGAAAAAGACAAAAATTAAACAGCTCAGAAAACTAGCCGTTACTGTTCAAACGGCTCTCGCGGTCGACCGGTCGGTCGACTGAAGTACAAAAAATAAGAGCCGTTGCCGGCTCTCGGTCGACCGCCCGGTCGACCGAAAAATACAGAGAGCAAACGACTTACAGTCAGGCAGGTTTCGGTCGACCGCCCGGTCGACCGTAAAACGTGCACACGGATACGCACCTGCTGCCAGAACCTCGGTCGACTGGGACGGTCGACCGACTTGACCTGACACAGGGTCGGTCGGTCGGGCGGTCGACCGGCTCAGGTCAAAAGTCAAATCAGAAACAGATTTTTGAAGGGAATTCAAAAATTAAACAGAGTAGTTTTGAACAGAGATTTATATAAAACATAATAATGAGTTTGTAGGCAGAAGATTGTATACACAAATATTTTGTACATATTGTAGGAAATATTTTTGGAAATAAGATGTGTGCAAAAACGTGTGTGATAGAGCTTCAAACCTATTCACTATTCTTTAACAAAACTATAAAACTAGAAACAAATCTAATGAATTATCTTGAGCAATCTTGAAGTCTTGAGCCATGCAATGCCTTGCTAGAGCCTTCTCTTCTATGTTCCTTCCTTGATGTGCAAAACGCCTTCTTTGCTTCATGAACCTAGAAGTTCTTGCAATAGCTAAGCAATGGCCTCCAAATATGGTACTAACCTGAAACTTATCTTAAACAAACTAATTAGTACCAAATAGCCCTTATTTGTTTTGTTATCATCAAAACTCTAAACAAATGGAGAGTGCAACCTTTTGGGCCAACAATCTCCCCCTTTTTGATGATGACAAAACAAATAGGCTATAAACAAAAATATAGGGGAGGAGAAAGCTCCCCCTCAAATTATGCTATATTAAACAACGAAAAACAATATAATTTGTAATTTGCAAGTAAACATCATGAAACCAAAAACCATAAACACCATGAGATATAAAACACTTGCAAAACACTTAAACTCAAATTACAAGAATTCATGAAAACACATCAAAAACTAAAAACATATATAAACTCATATGGAACCAAAACCATATGAACTTCATATTTCCATACAAAAACTCATTCTCTCCCTTTTTGTCATACATCAAAAAGGGTCAAGAAAACATTGTTATTCAATAACACAAACATTAAGTTCACCACATATGAAAGAAAATCTAGCAAAATCAAGTGGTTTAGTGAAAATATCGGCAAGTTGCAAATCCGTAGAAACATAATCAATATCTATATCTCCTTTCTCAAAATGATCTCTAAGAAAGTGATATCTAATCTCAATGTGTTTGGTCTTACTATGTTGATTTGCATTCTTAGTCATATGTATAGCACTAGTATTATCACAAAATATTTTTATATGGTTATAATGCAAATCATAATCAAGGAGAGTATGTTTCATCCAAAGGACTTGTGAAAAACACCTAGAGGGGGGTGAATAGGTGTAAGTGCTAATCTAGTGAACTAAATGCGCTAAATGCGATAGCTTAAAACAATTCTTGCAACACACTTAATACAACCAACAAGTGTAGCCGAATTCCCCGTGAAGGGCTCTAGACTAACTCCTCTTGATTCCCCTGGATATGGGTTGAGGTGCTATATGAAGCTCTTGTGGTTAAGTACAAGTGAGGCACACACAAACAACCAAGCATATACAAGATATAGCAATATGAAATATGCAAGGCACAAATGCAAGCAATTAATGATATGAATGAAGAATGATGCTTTGCACAAATGTAAAGAGAGAGAGTTGAGAGACAATGGATCAAACGCAAAGGCCAAGATATGTTTCGAGGTTCGAGCCCTAGCTCTACATCCCCGCCTACACCACCGTGTAGGATTTCCAATCCACTATCTCCCACCGAGGGAACCTCTACCGAAGAGGATTTGTTACAACACTAGGAGTACCAAACTCCTCTCTCAATAGAAACACCACCTCACACAAGAGGGGTAGGCCCTTAGCCAAACAACAACCGATCCACCTCACACTTGAGGGATACAAACCAACAACCAACTCTACCTCACAAAGAGGGAGCAAACACCAATCTCTACCTCTACCAAAGAGGGAGCAAACCAAACCTCAACCTCTACCAAAGAGGGAGCACCCAACAATGAAAAGGGTTTACAACTTGGAGGCTCAACAACCTCAAACAATCTCTCTTTCTTTTCTCTTTTCCACAAAACAAGGATCCTAATAGAATAGGATAGATGATAGCTCAAGTGTGGAAAAACAAGTGTTTGAACAAAGAAAAACTCTTGGGAAAAATACCAAATAGATATAGAATTTTAGATCAAGAAACAATTCCCAAAAACTATTTTCTTTGAAATAAAACAAAACACTTAAAACAAATAGATGAAGCTTTTTGGCACTTAAACTATTTTGAAAACTTGTTTAAAAACACTGAAGAAGTCAGGAAATTTTAGCTCTAAAAATCTTGGCCAAAATCCCAAAGAAATGGGGTTTATATAGGCTAAACAAAAAACTAACCGTTAGGCTGATCTAGCAGCCTAACAGGCTATCGGTCGGCCGGCCCGGCCGACCGCCAACGGTCAAAAATCCGACCGTTGGACCAAACCGGTCGACCGCCCGGCCGACCCCCAGATACAGAGAGCAGAGCTCTCTGGTCCGGTCGGCCGCCCGGCCGACCGTCCCTGTGTCTGCCAAACGTGCACAAGTTTGTGCACGTCGGTCGACCTCATGGGTCCACCGGCCTTAGGTGCGGTCGACCCGTGCGGTCGGCCGACCTGGCCTGTCAGCCACTGTTCTGGGACAGAAACACATGTAAAGAATATTTCTAAAAATCTTTTAAGTCTTATAAAAATACCCAAAAATAGTTTTATCATTTTGCATTGATATATAAATATGTGATAAAAAGTTTAGCTCAAATATCAATCAATATGAACTATTTTTGTGTTTTATCATTTTTATCAAAAACCAAAACTTGTATTTTTATCAAACTTGGATTTTTCAATACATGAATAGGAAAGTCAAAATAAGTTTATTTAAAAGTTAAGCAAGAATGTATAGAATGAAACAACTATACATATATCAATTAAACTTATTTTGATCAACTATTCATGAAAACCAAAAACCAAACATAAAACGTGTGTATTATGTGCACTTGAGCATATCAACCATACTAAGCTTTACAAATGGATCTAAACACACTATCTAAACTATGGATACCTAAGTCTTCTTGACGATCTCCATCTTCAAGTAGACCCGATCCAAAACTCCATCCATGGGCTAGGCAATGTGTGATCTTGAAGCTTGAGCCCTGGAATCACTATGGAAAGCTTCTAAACTCCTTGTAGAAGCTAATCACCAACTAATATCTTGCTAATAGATCTGAAACTTAAATTCACAAGAATAATAGTAAACATAACTTCATGAGTTGATCATCATCAAAACTAGAGTGGAAGGCCTTTGGGCCAACAATCTCCCCCTTTTTGATGATGACAAAACTCATGGAGTTATATATGCATGGATTAAAGTTAAGCTTCAAAGAAGCTCCCCCTTAACTCATGCATAGACAAATAAACATAATATGCAATGAATATTAAACATAAATGCATAGATATGCATAAACAATAAAAGGTTCTAGATACCAAATGAAATGTTCAAAAACAAAGCATGCTCTAGAGACCAATTAAATTAAACTAAATTAAACTTAATATATGCAAAAACATAACTATGCATATATAAATCTTATAAACTCAAAATCTTTCTCCCCCTTTTTGTCAATCATCAACAAAGGGGTAAACAATCAAAACAAAATTTTCCACCCTTTTTTTTAATACAAAGAATCAATCATCAATAAAGGGTAAAAGCAAAACTAAATCAAAGAATTTTTCTCCCCCTTTTTGTTCGAAACAATGAATCAACAAAAAGAAAAGCCAAATAGGGGTGACAATCAATTAAGATATCAATTGAAAATACGTCAATGAAGCATCTTGATACCAATTGAAAGTAAACATAGGTCAATTAACAAATGGTATATGCTATATACATTCATGAAGAGGAAGACGCTAAGTTTAACTTCCCTACACATATGCATTACATGAAGAAGGGATGACAAGCCCCAATTCACATAACACATATTATGTAATGCATAAGAGGAGATGTGAAGCTCCCCCTACACACGTGTATCACATAAAGAAGATATGTCAAGCTCCTCAATACAAGATACACTCAACATGAATCTATATATAGAAGAGATGTTAAACTCTCCTTGCATATAGTCAATACAAATCAAAACTTTTGTATTTATTTTCTTTAAAACAAAATTTGAGATACCAATTTTAAAACATATTCAAATGAACATCTTGATATCAAATGATAGTATTTTTCTTTTTAAGCCATATAAACAATTTTGATTGTGATATCATATGCTTAAAATAAACATCAAATTTCCAATCATAAAGTGTGGGAATGAAAATTAAATACCAATTGAAATATGAAAGTCAAATTTTTCCCCCTTTATGAAATATAAACTAAAACAATGTGTAGGCTTGATACCAATTTAAAAATAATCAATTGAAATAGGATAATCATTAAGGTTTTCAAGCTTAGCATAAACAAATATTTGTGCTCTAAGATATAGGAATATAGTAGGCACAAATAAAACATATATGTATGAAAAAAAATAGATACCAATAGACATTGATACCACTGAAATGAAAGCATACATACATAAACACATATGAATATACAAAAGAATCAAGATTGATACCAATTTAAAGAGTTCAATGATACCAATTGATATAACAATAAAAGCATGGTATAACTCATATCAAAATGAAGAATACGAACTAGTTAAAATGAAAATTTTTGTTAATTAGTACGAAATCCTTCAAGTAAGGAATAAACTAAAAATAATTTTCATAAAACACATGTAAATCACATAGCACTTAAAAACACTCAATATTCAATAAAGTCCATACATGCTCACGAAAACATACTCATGAGAAATATTTTAAAAAAATGGTGAGTGTACAGGTAATGTGTGACATGGCATTATGAAATTTCAATTAAGCTCAAAATTCCTTGAAACAATGAAAATCATCAAAATTATTTAATCTTCAAGATATATGTATGTCTCATACAAACTAAAGCATACATACATATTCAAAACACAACGAGTCCACACAATATATGCATTAAGGTACGTGGCTCAAAAAGGATGTATATGTATAATAATAATTTGGATAAAATAGACATATACATGAAGTTAAACAAATAAACCCGAAATCAAGAAAAACTAATTTTTTACCAAAACAAATTTCATTTCAAGGTATATGTATGAATTGTCAACACAATAAGTATACATACATATCCCTAAACACAATTGAGTCCATATATATAGATTTGCATGAAAGGCAAATGACTCAAAGGGTATACATGTATAATTTAAGGTTTGACAAAATGCACATATATACATGAAATGTAAAACACATGATCTACAAAACAAATCCAAAATGGGAATACAAGTTTAAAATGTATGAATCATCAAAACTAGACTATACTAGCACATCTAATGGGTTCAAATAAGCAATCAAGCCCAAACATATATAGATTTATTTGTGGCCCACTATATGCACAAGTATAAATCCTAGTCTTAATGAAAACTAACATCTAAACATGTAGTCAACACATAAAGCATAAAACCAAGATATAAATCAACATGATAAACATAAACATGATTATTATGAATATCCACATGTTATTAGATTTATGATATACATGATAGCTAATCAAATACGAGAACACAAAATAATAATCCATATTAAACATGGTGTCTCAAATACTATACATGTATGTCAAGAATCTAATTAACATGGCATTTTCATACTAATCACTAAACAATGAAACATGCTATAAACAATGAATATTAAAAGCATGAAAACAATAAATAGGAGTTAGGAATCGTTACCAAAACTTAGAAGGCAACTCTTCTTGTCTCCAAAACATGGTGGTCCTCTCCACCAAACATCCCTTAAAAGTGATGCATCCAAATGATTTCCTTTAAGTTTGGAACGCATCCACTCCAAGGTGCCGCTACTCTCACGTCATGTGAGAGCCCACACCTACATTAAATAAAGGAGGGGTGATCTTTGGTACCCATATCTTCTTGGGTCCATGGGGGTTAGTACCTTCTCTAACCCAAACAAACTTATTTGCTAAATTACAATCATGTATACGATCAAAACAAAATTAAGCAAGGTGGCCCTTAAGTCCACAATGTGTACAAGTGTACACATGAGCATACATGGTGTGATGGTGTCCGTGAGGAGCATGTGTATGCCGTGGAGGGTGTGCATGAAAAGATAGAACTTGTTTCTTTCGAACCAAGAATTCCAAGCGTGTGTGGTTCATGGCACATTGGCTCATAGTGGAGCCCAAACAATCCATTTTCTTCTTAATTAAATTTATATCATTTTCAATCAAAGAAGAAGTGGAGCATGCAATGGGTGGAGTGTGTGAAACTACCCTAGCATGGCAAACATGAGAATCAATATTATTTTTCAAAACAATATTTTTCTTTAAACACACATCTAAATCATTTGAAATAGAAATTATTTTATTTTTCAAAGCAACATTCTCTTTTAAAACAAAATCAACTTTTGAAGACAAATTTTCATTTTTCTTCAAAATAACATGGCAATCATTTTTAGATTTTAAAAACTCATTTTCTTTAAGTGCAAGTTCTAATTGAGATCTCAATGAATCCCTTTCATTATAGACCTCAACCTTCTCTTGCAAAATATTGTTAAGCCTAGAATGTAAACTTTTATTTTCATTAACAATTCCTAGACTTTTCTTTTTCAAAACATTATATTTTTCTAATAATTTTTCACACACATTAGATAGTTCTTCATTTAAAGCATGGGCATCAACATAATCATTTGAAGAACTAGCATCATCATCATCTAAGTGGGTTTCCGAGTGTACCTCAAGGGAGTCATTCCCTTGGACCGTATAGCATTGTTGTGGCTCGGATTCTCCACTAGATTCCTCCTCTTGGATTGGCAATTGAAGCTTGGAGGTGGTGGTGGTTGTCAACTTGTTCCACACTGCAAAGGCAGAATCAAGATTAGAAACATGCATAAGATATTCTTTTGAAAGCGTGCTTCTAATGGCCTCAAGGGCTAGTGCATTGGCCCCTATATGCTTGCTATCACTAAGGTAGGATTCCTTGGTAATGGCAAGGTGAACCTTATATCCTAGAGTTTGTAGGTAAATGGACATCCTAGTCTTCCAAACAAGAATGTTGGAAGGGTCAAACATAGGTGGGGTCATGAAGTCCATGGATCCAAACTATATGTGTGCAAACAAGCAAATGCAAACAAGATTAGCAAACAAATGGATCTCACTCCTAGGATGTTAAGCCTAATATCAGGAGCGTAGGCTCTGATACCGATTGAAAAACACCTAGAGGGGGTGAATAGGTGTAAGTGCTAATCTAGTGAACTAAATGCGCTAAATGCGAAAGCTTAAAACAATTCTTGCAACACACTTAATACAACCAACAAGTGTAGCCGAATTCCCCGTGAAGGGCTCTGGACTAACTCCTCTTGATTCCCCTAGATATGGGTTGAGGTGCTATATGAAGCTCTTGTGGTTAAGTACAAGTGAGACACACACAAACAACCAAGCATATACAAGATATAGCAATATGAAATATGCAAGGCACAAATGCAAGCAATTAATGATATGAATGAAGAATGGTGCTTTGCACAAATGTAAAGAGAGAGAGAGAGAGTTGAGAGACAATGGATCAAACGCAAAGGCCAAGATATGTTTCGAGGTTCGAGCCCCTAGCTCTACATCCCCGCCTACACCACCGTGTAGGATTTCCAATCTACTATCTCCCACCGAGGGAACCTCTACCGAAGAGGATTTGTTACAACACTAGGAGTACCAAACTCCTCTCTCAATACAAACACCACCTCACACAAGAGGGGTAGGCCCTTAGCCAAACAACAACCGATCCACCTCACACTTGAGGGATACAAATCAACAACCAACTCTACCTCACAAAGAGGGAGCAAACACCAATCTCCACCTCTACCAAAGAGGGAGCAAACCAAACCTCAACCTCTACCAAAGAGGGAGCACCCAACAATGAAAAGGGTTTACAACTTGGAGGCTCAACAACCTCAAACAATCTCTCTTTCTTTTCTCTTTTCCACAAAACAAGGATCCTAATAGAATAGGATAGATGATAGCTCAAGTGTGGAAAAACAAGTGTTTTGAACAAAGAAAAACTATTGGGAAAAATACCAAATAGATATAGAATTTTAGATCAAGAAACAATTCCCAAAAACTATTTTCTTTTAAATAAAACAAAACACTTAAAACAAATAGATGAAGCTTTTTGGCACTTAAACTATTTTGAAAACTTGTTTAAAAACACTGAAGAAGTCAGGAAATTTTAGCTCTAAAAATCTTGGCCAAAATCCCAAAAAAATGTGGTTTATATAGGCCAAGCAAAAAACTAGCCGTTAGGCTGATCTGGCAGCCTGACAGGCTATCGGTCGGCCGGCCCGGCCGACTGCCAACGATCAAAAATCCGACCGGTTGACCAAACCGGTCGACCGCCCGGCCGACCCCCAGATACAGAGAGCAGAGCTCTCTGGTCCGGTCGGCCGCCCGGTCGACCGTCCCTGTGTCTGCCAAACGTGCACAAGTTTGTGCATGTCGGTCGACCTCATGGGTCGACCGGCCTTAGGTGCGGTCACCCCGTGCGGTCGGCCGACCTGGCCTGTCAGCCACTGCTCTGGGACAGAAACACATGTAAAAAATATTTCTAAAAATCTTTTAAGTCTTGTAAAAATACCCAAAAATAGTTTTATCATTTTGCATTGATATATAAACATGTGATAAAAAGTTTAACTCAAATATCAATCAATATGAACTATTTTTGTGTTTTATCATTTTTACCAAAAACCGAAACTTGTATTTTTATCAAACTTGGATTTTTCAATACATGAATAGGAAAGTCAAAATAAGTTTATTTAAAAGTTAAGCATGCATGTATAGAATGAAACAACTATACATATATCAATTAAACTTGTTTTGATCAACTATTCATGAAAACTAAAAACCAAACATAAAACGTGTGTGTTATGTGCACTTGAGCATATCAACTATACTAAGCTTTACAAATGGTTCTAAACACACTATCTAAACTATGGATACCTAAGTCTTCTTGACGATCTCCATCTTCAAGTAGACCCGATCCAAAACTCCATCCATGGGCTAGGCAATGTGTGATCTTGAAGCTTGAGCCCTGGAATCACTATGGAAAGCTTCTAAACTCCTTGTAGATGCTAATCACCAACTAATATCTTGCTAATAGATCTGAAACTTAAATTCACAAGAATATTAGTAAACATAACTTCATGAGTTGATCATCATCAAAACTAGAGTGGAACGCCTTTGGGCCAACAACTTGTGCACAACAAGCCCCCGCGGCAACATACTCCGCCTCGGCGGATGAGAGAGCTACGGAATTTTGTTTCCTAGAGGACCATGAAACAAGACAATTACCAAGAAATTGACATGTCCCACTAGTACTCTTTCTATCTACTCTACAACCCGCATAGTCGACATCCGAATAACTCGTCATTGAGAAATCTCCGGTTTTCAGATACCAAAGACTCATTCCAATTGTGCCCTTAATATAACGAATAATGCGTTTTACCGCAATAAGATGGGACTCTTTGGGACACGATTGAAATCTAGCACAAAGACACACACTATACATTATGTCCGGCCTACTTGCCGTCAAATACAAAAGACTACCTATCATGCTTCTATACAATTTAATATCAACATTTTTACCTTGGTCATCCTTATCAAGCTTGGTTGTAGTTGCCATGGGAGTGTTGCAAACTTTAGAGTCTTCAAGTCCAAACTTCTTTACGAGTTCCTTTGCGTACTTGGCTTGACATATGAAGTTCCCATCTTGCAATTGCTTGATTTGGAGTCCAAGAAAGAAATTCAATTCACCCATGGAAGACATTTCAAACTCACATTGCATAACCTTTTCAAACTCCTTGCATAAAAACTCATTAGAAGATCCAAAAATTATGTCATCAACATAAATTTGCACAATTAAAATGTCATTATCAACATGCTTAGTAAAAAGAGTTGTGTCTACTTTGCCTTTAACAAAATTATTTGAAATGAGAAAACTAGAAAGCCTTTCATACCAAGCTCTTGGAGCTTGTTTCAATCCATACAAAGCTTTATCAAGTTTAAAAACGAAATTAGGATGAACATGATCAACAAAACCAGGAGGTTGTTTAGCATAAACTTCTTCAATTATAAAACCATTCAAAAATGCACTTTTCACATCCATTTGAAAAAGTTTAAAATTTTTAAAAGATGCAAAAGCTAGTGTCATCCGTATGGCTTCAAGCCGTGCTACGGGTGCAAAGGTCTCCTCAAAGTCAATTCCTTCAACTTGAGTGTAACCTTGGGCCACTAACCTAGCTTTATTCCTAATGACACTACCGGACTTATCCATCTTGTTTCTAAAGATCCACTTAGTACCAATTATTGGTCTATCGTGGGGCCTAGGAACAAGGTGCCAAACTTGGTTGCGCTCAAATTGATTGAGTTCCTCTTGCATGGCTAGCAACCAATATGAGTCCGCCTCGGCTTCGAGGATGCTTTTGGGTTCAAAATGAGAAATGAAAGCAAAGTTACCACATAAGTCATGGAGCTTGGAGCGAGTTGTTACCCCTTTAGAGACATCACCTAAGATGAGTTCCTTGGGGTGGTTTGTAGCGTATCTCCAATCTTTAGGAAGCGGTTGAGAGCTTTCCTCTTTATCCTCTTGAACATCACCAATTGGTTCTTGCTTTTCTTCTTGAGCGGGTGAGTCTTTCAAGGATAGTCTCTTCATGTCTTCACCTAATGGGTCAATCTCTACAACATCTTCAACAACCACATTAGATTCTTCAAATTTAACATGCATGGATTCTTCAATGGTAAGTGAAGATCTATTGAATACTCTATAAGCTTTGCTAGTAGTAGAATATCCAACAAAGATTGCTTCATAAGCCTTAGCATCAAATTTACCCAAGTTATCTTTAGTATTCAAAACAAAACACTTGCATCCAAAAACTTTGAAATATGCAACATTAGGTTTTCTAGAATGATACATTTCAAAAGATGTTTTGGAAGAATTTTTATGCAAATAAATACGATTTGAAATATAGCATGCGGTGTTTACGGCCTCGGCCCATAAATATTGAGGGAGGTCATATTCACTTATCATGGTCCTAGCCATCTCTTGAAGTGTTCTATTTTTCCTTTCTACAACTCCATTTTGTTATGGAGTCCTAGGGCATGACATTTCATGCTTGATTCCCTTTTCATCACAATAAGTCATGAAGAGTTGGTTAACAAACTCACCACCTCTATCACTCCTTATTTTCAAAATCGAAAAACCTTTTTCTTTTTCAACCCTTTTTCGAAAAATCTTGAAATGAGAAAAAGTTTGATCTTTGTGTTCCAAAAGAAAAACCAAGTAAATCGGGAAAATCATCAACTAAAACAAATGCATATCTACTACCATTTAAGCTTTTAGTTTTAGTTGGTCCAAAAAGATCCATATGAATTAATTCTAATGGCCTAGTTGACATGATATCCTTGATTGGTTTGAAGGAAGACTTGGTTTATTTCCCAAGTTGGCACGCACCACAAATGCGGTCTTTCTCAAACTTCAAGCAAGGTATACCCTTCACCAATTCCTTAGAATTAATCCTAGAAAGATGGTCAAAAGATGCATGTCCTAATCTTCTATGCCAAAGCCAAGAATTTTCATCAAAAGCATTCAAGCAATTAGTAGAACAATCTAAATTAAGCATGTCAATGATATAAACATTATTGTCATGAAAACCGGTGAGAATACAATCATTGGTTTTAACATCAAAAATTTTGCAAGAAGAATCATCAAAAACAACTTTAAGTTCACGGTCACAAAGTTGACTAATACTAAGCAAGTTATGCTTCAAACCATCAACAAGAGCTACATTTTCTATAATAGGAGATGCACCAATTTGAGTGTTACCTATACCGATGATAGTTCCCTTGGAGTCATCCCCGAAGGTGACGGTGCCACCATCCATGTACCTTGATAGGGTTGTAAAGTTATTGATGTCCCATGTCATGTGTCTTGAACAACCACTATCAAGGTACCACCGCTCCTTACGTCTTGGAGTCTTGGTGTGTACCTACATCAAATAATTTAGGACTTGATTTTGGTACCTACATTTTCTTGGGTCCTAAAGAGTTAGTGCCATGAACCCAAACAAGATTATTTGATCTATTTACTTGGTCATAACAAAACTTAGCCAAATGTCTATTTTTACCACAATAAGTACATCTATACACTCTACCATATCTAAAAGCATAGTGAGTGTGAGACTTGTGAGCATGTGTGGATTTAGCATGAGTGTGGTGTGAAGTGTGAGCATGAGGAATCTTAACATGAGAATCTTTAGCATGAGAGGTATGCTTTTTAGAAAACATTTCTTCAATTTTCTTAGTGTTAAAAGCACAATCCTTCAAAACCTTTTCAAAGTCAACAATTCTAGTTTTTAGAGAAGAAATTTCTTTTTCATCAATCTTAGGAAATTTTGCTTTACATGCAACTTTGTAAGCACTAAATTCATTTTGAGTAGAAATGAGATTGGAGGAAATTTCATCTTTTTCTCTAGAAATAATAGCAAGTTGATTTTTAAGAAAAGCAACTTCCTTTTCTAATTTAGAGCATTCAATCTTTTTATTATCATAGGTTTCGGAGAGTTCAACAAAAGCATGTACAATAACTTCTTTGCTTAATTCATCATCTTCATCAAGAGGTTGTGGGGTTACCTTTGGTGTGTTTGCCATGAAACACATGTTCGCCGTGTCCACCTCTTCTTCGGATTCGCTTTCCGAATCCCATGTGGCTTTGTAGGCTTTCTTTTCAACCGGCTTCTTTGGCTTGAAGAGGAAGTCATCTTCTTCTTGAACTCCGGGCAATCCGCCATGATATGTCCGGGCTTTCGGTAAATTGTAGCAAATAATTCTTCTCTCCCTTTACCTTCAAATTTTCTTCGGAAGTTGAGCTTGTTCTTCCGGTACATCCTTTTGACATTTCGCACAAGAAGGGAGAGCTCCTCATCTTCTTCTTCATCTTCTTCATCGTCCTCAAGAGTGGATGAAGACTTGAAGGCTATGGACTTCTTCTTTAGCAGATCGGCCTCTTCTCTTGCCTTCTTTTCCATCTCATGGGTTTTTAAGTTCCCAATGAGACTAATGAGGTCCATTTCATCCTTGTCGTTCAATTCTTTCAAGGTGGTAGCCTTTATCTCTCATGATGAAGGAAGAGCCCGAATCACTTTTCGCACCTTTTGGTCATTGGAGATATCATCACCTAAAGATGAAAGAGCATTGGTGATTTTAGTAAACCTTATAATCATGCAATCAATAGATTCATCATCAATCATTTTAAAAGATTCATATTGGGACCTCAAGAGATCTATCTTAGCTCTCTTGACTTATGATGTCCCCACGTGTGTGAGGCGGATTGGCAATGAATTACCCGTGTAAGGTCATCCTCATTCAAGGCGGTTAGGAGGGAGTTTTGAGCCTTTGAGTTAGCCTCATATTCTCTAAAGGAAAATTCGATCCAAGTGCTTTCATCACTATCAGGTACAACATAGGGTTTGGACAAGAATTTAACAACTAAGCTACCTAAAGATTGTAAGAAAATAGTCATCCTAACCTTCCAAGTAGGGAAATTAAGTCCATCAAATTTAGGAGGGGTTTTAATGTTATCGGCCATGTTTACTAGTGAATGAATGGATGAATGCAAATGTTGATTAGCAAATTTTAAGGATCTCTCTAAGGATGTTAAGCCAAACCTAGAGTCCAAGCTCTGATACCAATTGAAAATCACCTAGAGGGGGGTGAATAGGTGATAATGCTAATCAATGCACAAATAAAAAATATGATGCAACAATCTCCCAAAACAAGACTAGAAGCTGGATTCCCCGTGAAGGGCTCTGAACTCCTTCCTCGTGATTCCTCTGGATATGAGTTGGAGGTGCACAATGCAATCTTGTTGTATGGGACTATGATTGACAAGATGAATGAAAACAAGTGAATATTGCAATGAAAATAGAGAGCAAGTAATAAGAGCAATGAAAGTAAAGTAAGAAGCAAGAGCAAGTAAACCAAACGCAAACCCCGAGAATTTTTCCTAGGTTCGAGTACCCAGCTCTACGTCCCCGCCTTCCCCAGAAGGATTTCTAACCACTATAACTTCACAAAGATGTTACAAATACACCGGAGTACGCAACTCCACAATCTCAAGTACAAGTTCTCTCTTGGTGATCAAAAGACCACAAACTCTCTTTTGCAAAACTCTTTTCCCTTACAAAAATCCTTGTAGAACAATGAGTAGGAATGAAGCTTTGTGTATAAGGAGAAAAGAAAAAGAAATCAGAGAGTCTTTGGAAAACACTTCAGAAAATGAGTGAAATATTCAGCACAAAAACCAAGAAACAAAGCTCTTTTGAATGCCTTAAACTTTTGAAACTTTAGTAAATTTTTCTTGTCATCAACTTCTCCCTAAACACCCCTATTTATAGTATAGGGCTAGGGTTTAAAGATAAAACTCACTTAAGGTCAATTAGAAAGTATTAGGATCAGTAAATATCATTTAAACCCTTTTTAGAGAGAAAAAGACAAAAATTAAACAGCTCAGAAAACTAACCGTTACTGTTCAAACGGCTCTCTCGGTCGACCGGTCAGTCGACCGAAGTACAAAAAATAAGAGCCGTTGCCGGCTCTCGGTCGACTGCCCGGTCGACCAAAAATACAGAGAGCAAACGACTTACAGTCAGGCAGGTTTTGGTCGACCACCCGGTCGACCGTGAAACGTGCACACGGATACGCACCTGCTGCCAGAACCTCGGTCGACTGGGACGGTCGACCGACTTGACCTGACACAGGTCGGTCGGCCGGGCGGTCGACCGGCTCAGGTCAAAAGTCAAATCAGAAACAGATTTTTGAAGGGAATTCAAAAATTAAACAAAGTAGTTTTGAATAGAGATTTATATAAAACATAATATGAGTTTGTAGGCAGAAGATTGTATACAAAAATATTTTGTACATATTGTAGGAAATATATTTGGAAATAAGATGTGTGCAAAAACATGTGTGATAGAGCTTCAAACCTATTCACTATTCTTTAACAAAACTATAAAACTAGAAACAAATCTAATGAATTATCTTGAGCAATCTTGAAGTCTTGAGTCATGCAATGCCTTGCTAGAGCCTTCTCTTCTATGTTCCTTCCTTGATGTGCAAAACGCCTTCTTTGCTTCATGAACCTAGAAGTTCTTGCAATAGCTAAGCAATGGCCTCCAAATATGCTACTAATCTGAAACTTATCTTAAACAAACTAATTAGTACCAAATAGCTCTTATTTGTTTTGTTATCATCAAAACTCTAAACAAATGGAGAGTGTAACCTTTTGGGCCAACATATTTTTGATGTACGTGTGGGCTCTCACAAGGCATGAGAGGTTTGGTGCCTTGATAGTAGATGCCATCGGAGCTTGATGGATACAACATTGGATGCATCGCTATCAAGAGAGTTTTGGTGGGAGGACCACCTCGTTTTTGGAGAAATGGATTGGCTACATTGATTTTGGTAACCATTTCATCTTTTTCTTTTAAAATATTTTTTATGCTTATATGCTAATATAGTAACCTAGACTCAATCATATGTTGTTTTGTGCTTAATGTTGAGTTGATTGGTTGTAAGCTATGCATGTATTTTTGAAAAATTGTCTCCATATTTTTCAAATGGATTTATATGCTTATCTTTTTTATTCATGTTTTTATATGCTTTAGTTAAAGCATATTTTGATTTATATGTTTATATCATATGTCCACATATAAATCTTGTTAAAACTTGTGTTATACATATACAATTTTTGAGCTACATGCTATACATGCTTTATTTATTTTGTGTACTCACTTTATATTTAATTGTACATTGTATGTCCTATTTTTGATGACTCTTGCATGATTATATGATATATTATATTTTGACAAAAATAATTTTATATGAGTTTTGTTTTGAGCTTTATTAATTTATCCCATGACTATGTCTATTACATGATTTTTAGCACTCTATATATTTTTTTATGTTTACTCATGACTTTGTTTTCATGAGCACATGTTTTATGCTATATAGATCTTGAGCGACAATTTTTATGTAATATACATGTTTTCATGAGATACATGTTTTGATTCATTTTTTTAGAATCTTGAACTAGTTCTTTAAAAACTATTTCAAACTAGTTCTTTATCTTTCAACTTGGTAGTGTTTTTAAATTATGCTAAACTATTTTCAAAACTTTATATTTGAAAACTTCTACCTTTTAAGGTGGTTGGTTGGGCGAACATACCTTGATGCTTTTAATGAATATCTTTCAAACATGTGTATGAAAGGGTGGCAGTCATAAGTTATATACATACCTATCAAGAAAATTGGCTTTTTTTATACTCATACTTGTTTTCTATATATGTATGCACAATATTTTAATTGGTATTTAAATTGATAATACATACATATATATGATTTCTTATGCTAGTTTAAAAATGTTAATACATATTCTTTATAGCACAAAATTATTTTATGCTAAGTTTGATTTAGTTCTTAATGTTAATTGATGTCTTTTATAAGCTTATGCATCATTTGAAAAAGGGATAAAAATTATTTGACTTAAAATGATTTTATATTTATGTTTATTGATTTATCAAAATTTTTTTGTTAATTTCAAGTGGTATCAATATTTTCAATTGATATCTCATGTTTTATTTCAATTGATATCAAAAATTTATTTCAATTGGTTATCAAAATTTATTTACAAATGGTATCAGAATTTGTTTTAAATGGTTTCAAAATTTATTTTGAAATGTTTTACGTATATGCAAAGGGACCTTAACATTTTCTCAATGTATAGATTCATGTTGAGTGCATTTTATATAAAAATAACTTGATCTCTTTTCTTTATATGGTACACGTGTATAGGGAGAGCTTAACATCTTCGTCTATATATTGTATATTATACTTATATGAGTTAGGGTTTAGTCATCCATTTTTTCATGTGATGTACGTATACAGGGGGAACTAACTTATCGTCTCTTCTTTTCATGAATGTATATCGCATATACATTTATATTTTTTTGTTTATCTTTACCCCTTTGTTGATGAATTGACAAAAAGGGAGAGAAGAATTTAGAGTTTATATATGCACGTTTTGTTTATTGTTTATGCATATATATATGATTTTTGTACTTTATTGAATATTTTTATATGTTATTTGATATGCACGAGTTAAAGGGGATTTTCTATAAAGCTTAACTTTAATCCATGCATATATAACTCCATGAGTTTTGTCATCATCAAAAAAGAGAGAAATTGTTGGCCCAAAGGCTCATCACTCTAGTTTGATGTTGATTAACTCATGCAGTTATAGTACTAATGATCCTGTGTTTAATAAGTTTTAGATATTTATCAAGATCTTAGTCGGTGTTTAGCTTCAACAAAAGATTCAAAATTAAGTTTTGAAGCTAACATATGTTGATCAAGAGCTCGCTCTTCAAGATCACATCAAATACTCAAAGAGGAGTCTAGCTCATGGATCAAGTTTGGATCAAGTCAAGATGGAGAGAAGATTTTCAAGAGAAAACGTGAGTCCATGTTTGTAAGTTTAAAAGTTTTATTTTTAGATAAAATGTAAAGGATAGATTTGTTGCCGATTGCTCAATCTCATACACATACACACAAAATATTTTATATCTTTTATGATTAAGTTTTGTTCTTGGAAGATTTAGTTTTGGTTTAGTTTTGATTTCGGTTTAGCCGGTTGAGTTTCAAAGAATAATCTTTTGTTTTCACGAATAGATTTTATCAAAACAAGTTTACATGATTTATATGTATATTTCATCCATATACACTATTGCTTCATATTGTCTAAAAGCTTATTTTCATGAGTTTATATCATGTGTTTTAAGTTTTGTATTCATCAAAACTTATTTTGAGCTTATTGTCAAAAATAAGTTTATTTTATTCTTTAAGTGTTTGGATCATATCTATATACACTATGCTTCAAATGTGTTTAAATATCTTATTTTTGTATTTGAACAAGTTTTGAAAAAATCGTTTTTATTTTGAAGTTGGTTTTTGAAAAATATGATTTTTAGTTTAAGCCTAAATTTTTATGCCTCAAAAATAGTTCAAATTGTTTGTAATGTGTGTTGATTTTTTTATCAGATATATTTGTACTTCAAAGTATTTATATGAACCTATTTTTGTGAAATTTATGAGATTTAATAGAATTTTTATGAGTTTTACAAGTCTAAGTTTTAATCTCCTAAAACCCAGTTTTTGGGTTGCTTGCGGTGACCAACTGGATCAAACCCACTCTCGGGTTTGGTCAGTCGACCGTGCGGTTGACCGACAGGGCAAGCGACCTGGGGGCGGTCAACCGGGCGGTCGACCGGCAACCCCAACGATCGTTTTTATGATCGTTGGCCGGTCGACCGGCAGGTCAGAACTAGCCCAACGGCTAGTTTTGACAGCCTCTATAAAAGTGGACTTTTGGCCAATTTGTGTAAGATTTTTACAAATATTTTCAAGAGCTCTTATACAGAGTTTCTCTTCAAGTTTTAGAGCTTCATTTTCATATCTAAAAGAGAGTTTTTCAAGAGAGTTTATCTTGAGTTTTCTAAAGCATTTTCTTGAGTTTTTTCCTACAAATTCAATCTTATTTTCATCACACAAACTTGAGCTTTCTATTGCTATATTCATCCTCTAGGATCCTTATTTGTAAGAATTTATTCTCGTGATCAAGAGAAGTGATCACAAGTGTTCCACCTCTTGTATTTGAGGTGTTGTAGAGTTTGTGGCCTCGACGAGCTTGCGGATTCGCTTGTATTGTTTTTGCGGAACAAGTGAGGGACTTGCGGGTCTAAGAGTTTTTGAGGGAGCTCGTAGTAGGTGTTGTGGCGCCGAATGATCTTGGAAGATAATTATAGTAAAAATGCTTCATTACGGTGAAGGCGGGGATGTAGAGCAAACAGCTCGAACCTCAAAACAATTCTTTCGTGTTTGCGATTGCTTATCTCTCTCTCTCACTCGCTTGTGTTTTATATCTTGCATGCTTATATTATTCATATCTTTTTATGCTCAATATTTACTTGTGCTTTATTGATATACTTTCTTGGAATTGTTTAGTATTTTGCATGCTTTTATTCCTTATACATTCATTGCATGTTTGTATTTGTGCTCACAATAGTATTCAACTAAGAGAGCTAAAGTAGTCTTAACTCTTAATCTAGAGGAATCTTAAGGAGAAAGTCCAGATCCCTTCACCGAGTTTTTGAGTTCACTCTTTGGTTATACCTTGTATGTTAGAAAAATAGTTTTAGTTTGCATTATTAGTTTTAATTCCGCATTATTTATCATTAGATTAGCTAGTCACCCCTACAAGTGGTATCAGAGCTTGGTGCTCTTGATTTGGGTCTAATAATCTAGAGTTAAAGATTCTCATTTTTGCTAATCATAATATTTGCATACACATACATGGCTTTATTGCACCTCTCATGTTTGATATTCTTAACATCCAAACTTGAAAAATTAAGATGTCTATGTACCTTAAGGCCCTATGTTTACATGTTTATCTTGCCACCATAAAAGATTCATATTTTGCAAATGGTAAGAACCTTGAGACTAATATAAAATCCATCCATACTTTAAAGTCTACCCTCTATGATGATTATTTATCTAGGATTATTAACATTAATTCAGCTTTTATAATTTGAAACACTCTTATCTCTCTTGGGGAACAAACGTAAATTGATAAGGAAAGCGACTCGGATGAAGGAAATGATACTTTCAACATGTGCTACATGGTCCAAGGGGATGACCCCCTTAAGGTAAACTCCGATTCGGAGTTTGATATGATGAGAGGCCATATGATGATATTGCATTATTTTGCAAGATGCTTCTTAATAAATATGATTTGTTAAAAGTGAAAAATAAAAGAGTGAAAAATCAAAATGATTTTGTTTTAAAAGAAAAGGATTCTCTTCCAAATAAATTTGATATTATTTCAAAAGAAAATAAATCTTTGAAAAATCAAGTTGCTTTGATTTCTAAAGAAAAAGAGATTATTTTAAATGAAAATGATTCTTTTAAAAAGAAAATTGTTTTAAGGAAAAAAGAAAAGACTTCTATTTCCAAAAAGAAAATTGATTATGATTCTCACTCTTGCCATGTTTCATATGCTAATAATATTGCATCTTCTATTCATAAAAATGAGATTCATGTTTTGAAAATAAAATTGATTGTTTGGGATCTACTTTGAGCCGATGTGCATTTAAATATAATAGACTAGAATCCATATTTCACAAGAAACAAATTTCACATATTCATACTCATACCCCGCGGCATACATCTCATGCACACTATGCTCACACTCACACCACATATGTATGCTAGAAAGTACACATGTACACAATGTGACCGCAAAGACCATCTTGCAAAATTTTGCTTTAATAGATTAAACTCTTTAAATTCTACAAATAAAAATTTGGGTTCCCTAAATGCTAACTCATGTGGACCCAAAAAGATGTGGGTATCACCACTTGTTTTTTATGTAGGTGTGGGCTCTCACAAGATGTGAGAGGTTTCATACCTTGATAGTAAATGCCATCGGAGCTTGATGGACACAACATTAGATGCATCTATCAAGAGACTTTTGGTGAGAGGACCACCTCGTTTTTAGAGAAATGGATTGGCTACATTGATTTTGGTAACCATTTTATCCTCCACTTTTAAAATATTTATATTTTTTATGCTTATATGCTAATGTAGTAACTTAGACTCAATCATATATTGTTTTGTGTTTAATGTTGAGTTGATTGGTTATAGGCTATGCATGTATTTTTGAAAAATTGTCTCCATGTTTTTCAAATGAATTTATATGTCTATCTTTTTGATTCATATTTCTATATGCTTTAGTTAAAGCATATTTGATTTATATGTCTATATCATATGTCCACATGCAAATCTTGTTAAAATTTGTGTTATACATGTATAATTTTTGAGTTATATGCTATACATGCTTTATTTATTTTGTGTACTCACTTTTTATTTGATTGTATATTGTATGTCTTAATTTTGATGATTCTTACATGATTATATAATATATCATGTTTTAAAAAAAATAATTTCATATTAGTTTTATTTTGAGCTTTATTGATTTATCTCCATGACTATTTATATTACATGATTTTTGAGCACTCTATATATTTTTTATGCTTACTAATGACTTTATTTTCATAGGCACATGTTTTATGCTATATAGATCTTAAATGACAATACTTGCGTAATATACATGTTTTCATGAGATACATATTTTGATTCATTTTTGTAGAATCTTGAACTAGTTTTTTAAAAGCTATTTCAAACTAGTTCTTTATCCTTCAACTTGGTAGTATTTTAATTATGCCAAGCTATTTTTAAAATATCATTTTTGAAAACTTCTACCCTTTAAGAGCGGTTGGTTGGACGACCATGCCTTGCATGTTTTTAATGAATATCTTTCAAACATGTGCATGAAAGAGTGGTAGTCATGAGTTATACACATACCTATCAAGAAAATTGTTTTTTGTATACTTATACTTGTTTTCTATATAAGTATGCACAATATTTCAATTGGTATTTAAATTGATAATATATATATATATATATATATATATATATATATATATATATATATATATATATATATATGATTTCTTGTACTAGTTTAAAAATGTTAATATATATTCTTTATAGAATAAAATTGTTTTATGCTAAACTTGATTTAGTTCTAAATGTTAATTGATATATTTTACAAGCTTATGCATCATTTGAAATAGGGATAAAAATTGTTTGACTTAAAATAATTTCAAATTTATGTTTATTGATTTATTAAAATTTTTTGTTGATTTCAAGTGGTACCAAAATCTTCAATTGATATCTCATATTTTATTTCAATTGGTATCAAAAATTTTATTTTAGTTGGTTATCAAAATTTGTTTTGATATTTACAAATGGTATCAAAATTTGTTTTAAATGATTTTCAAAATTTATTTTGAAATGTATTGCTTATATACAAGGGGACCTTAATATCTGCTCTATATATAGATTCATGTTGAGTGTATTTTATATAAAAAATAACTTGACGTCTTTTCTTCATATAGTACATGTGTGTAGAGGGAGCTTAACATCTCCTTCTATACATTGTATATTATACTTATATGAGTTTGGATTTAGTCCTCTCTTTCTTCATGTGATGCATCTATGCAGGGAGAGCTAACTTAAAATCTCTCTTCTTCATGAATGTATATCACATATACATTTATATTGTTTGTTTAACTTCATCCCCTTATTGATGAATTGATAAAAAGGGGAGAAGAATTTAGAGTTTATATATGCATACTTTGTTTATTATTTATGCATATATGTATGATTTTTATACTTTATTGAATATCTTTATATGTTTATTTGCTATGCATGAGTTAACAGGGATCATTTATGAAGCTTAACTTTAATTCATGCATATATAACTCCATGAGTTTGGCCTCATCAAAAAAGAGGGAGATTGTTGACCTAAAAGCTCATCACTCTAATTTTGATGATGATTAACTCATGTAGTTATAGTACTAATGATCTTGTGTTTAATAAGTTTTAGATATTTATCAAGATCTTAGTCAGTGTTTAGCTTCAACAAAAGATTCGAAGTCAAGTTTTGAAGCTAACACATATTGATTCAAGAGATCGCGCTTCAAGATCGTATCACGTACTCAAAATGGAGTCTAGCTCATAAATCAAGTTTGGATCAAGTCAAGATAAAGAGAAGATTTTCAAGAGAAGACTTGAGTTCATGTTTGTAAGTTTAAAATTTTGTTTTTAGATAAAATGTAAAGGATAGAAGAGTTGTGGATTGCTCAAGCTCATATACACAAACACACACAAAATATTTCATATCTTCCATAATTAACTTTTGTTCTTGGAAAATTTAGTTTTGGTGTAGTTTTGATTCCGGTTTAACTGGTTGTGTTTCAAAGAATACATCTTTTATTTTTATGAATAGATTTCATTAAAATAAGTTTATATGTATAGTGAATTTCATCCATATACACTATTGTTGCTCAAAGGCTCATCACTCTAGTTTTGATGATGATCAACTCATGTAGTTATAGTACTAATGATCTTGTATTTAATTAGTCTCAGATTTATAATCAAGATCTTAGTTGGTGTTTAGCTTCAACAAAGGATTTAAAGTCAAGTTTTAGAGCTAGCACGGTTTGATTCAAGAGCTTGTGCATCAAGACCACATCAAGTACTCAAGAGGAGTCTAGCTCGTTGGATCAAGTTTGGACCAAGTAAAGAAGATGAGAAGACTTCAAGTGAAGACCTTCATGATCAAGACTTGAGTCTAGATTTGTTTTTATAAGATTTTGTTTTTAGTTAAAATGTAAAGGATAGAATAGTTGGTGGATTGCTCAAGTATACTATATACACACACACTCTTGATTTAGATGTGTTTTCATAAAATAATTTTTATTTTGAAAAAATACAAAAGAGTTTTCTTTTGAAAAATACCGGTTTGGTTTTTAGAATTCAAAGTATATATGTTTTAACCAAAACCATGTTTAGTGACTATTGTCAAAAATATAGATATTTCATCATTTATGTGTAGTGGATCATATCCATACTCTCTATACTTTAAAAGAGTTTAAAATATCTTATTTTTGTATTTGAAGAAGTTTTGGAAAAACCAATTTGGAAAAATACAGTTTTTATTTTTAGCCAAAATTTTCAAGTTACAAAAATAGTTCAAATTATTTGTAACATGTCTTGATTTTACTCAAACATATTTGTTTATCAAAGTATTTACTGAAACTATTTTTGTAGATTTTTCGTGAATTTATGGGATTTTATTTATGGGATTTTATTTTAAATAAAAAGTCAAACTTTTAAATCCCTAAAATTGCCTGCCAGGCTCTGGCGGTCGACCGGACCAGGAGCCGGTCGACCGGAGCGGTCGACCGGACATGCACAAGAATGTGCACTAGGTCGTGTCAGTTGGCCGGTCGACCGAGCGGTCGACCGACTGAAGGCAACCCACTCTCGGGTTGCCCCGGTCGACCGAGCGATCGACCGGCCAGAGAGCCGTTGCTCTCTAGTTCAGGGCCCGGTCGACCGGGCGGTCGACCGGAAGGCACAACGGTCAGTTTTTTGACCGTTGGCCGGTCGACCGGAAGGCCATTCTGGGCCTTGTCAGCTGCCAACGGGCAGATTTTCTTGGGGCCTATATAAACCCCATTTGAGGGCTGTTTTAGCCAAGATTTGAGGAGAGTTTTAAACCTAGTTTTTTTCCCATCTATTTCAGAGTTTTCTCCACTTGTTTGAGAGCAAATATTTTCAATCAAAAGGGAAGTTTATCAAGAGTGTTTTTAAAGTGATTTCTTGTGTTTTCCTCCACACATTCCATCCTTATTTTTCTCACAAACACTTGAGCTATCCATTGCTATATCTACCTATAGGGATATTTATTGTGAGAGGATTTTAGGTGATCAAAGTGTTGTGATCACCAAAGTTCTACTTTGTCTTTGAGGAAGCGGACTTACGGGTTCGCGGTGTTTCGAGTTCGCGTGTGAACTCTTTGTTTGAGGTGCGGCCTCAGCGAGCTAGTGGGCTTGCGGAGTGTTCTTGCGGGAACAAGAGAGGGACTAGAGAGTCCAAAGAGCTTGTAGGTGTTGCGGCACCAAGTGATCCGGTGGGATCGATTTTAGTGGAAATCCTTCATAGTGTTGAAGGCGGGGACGTAGAGCAAGTGTGCTCGAACCTCGAAACAAATCTCCCGTATTTGTGATTGCTCTCTCTCTCTCTATCTCTTACTTGTATTTATATCTTGCATGCTAATATTGTCTTTATCTTTATATGCTTGATATATTGTGTGCTTAATTGTTATATGATTAGGGATTGTTTGCTAACACTCGTATTCAACCAAGAGAGCCAACGCGGCACCTCAACTCTTATTTAGAGGAATCTTGAGGAGTTAGTCCAGAGCCCTTCATGAGGAATCCGGCTACACTCTTGTGTTATACGTGGTGTTTAGTTTAAGAAGTTTTAGTTTGTATTAAATAAGTTTTAATTCCGCATTAATTGTCCATTAGATTAGCTCATCACCTATTCACCCCCCTCTCTAGGTGATTACTCAAAATGGAGTCTAGCTCATAAATCAAGTTTGGATCAAGTCAAGATAAAGAGAAGATTTTCAAGAGAAGACTTGAGTTCATGTTTGTAAGTTTAAAATTTTTGTTTTTAGATAAAATGTAAATGATAGATTAGTTGTGAATTGCTCAAGCTCATATACACCAACACACACAAAATATTTTATATCTTCCATAATTAAGTTTTGTTCTTGGAAAATTTAGTTTTGGTGTAGTCTTGATTCCGGTTTAACTGGTTGTGTTTCAAAGAATACATCTTTTATTTTTATGAATAGATTTCATTAAAACAAGTTTATATGTATAGTGAATTTCATCCATATACACTATCGCTTTATATTGTCTAAACACTTACTTTGATGAGTTTATATCAGGTATTTCAAATTTTGTATTCATCGAAACTTATTTTGAGCTTATTGTCAAAAACAAGTTTATATTATATCTCTATGTGTATTGGATCATATCCATACTCACTTATACTTCAAATGTGTTAAATATCTTGTGTTTGTATTTGAACAAGTTTTGAAAAAATCGGTTTTTCATTTTGAAGTTAGTTTTTGAAAATACAGTTTTTGGTTTAAGCCTAAATTTCTATGCCTCAAAAATATTTCAAATTGTTTGTAATATGTGTTAATTCTTTGATCATACATATTTTTACTTCAAAGTATTTATATGAACTAATTTTTATGAAATTTATGGGATTTAATAAAATTTTTATGGGTATTACAAGTCCAAGTTTTGATCTTCTAAAACCAAGTTTTTAGGCTGCTATCAGTCGACCGACCGGTCCACCGATGTGCACAGAAACATGCACAAGCCCTTGCCTTTAGGGCCGATCGACTGAGCGGTCGGCCGACTGGATCAAACCCACTCTCAGGTTTGGTCGGTCGACCGACAGGGCAATGGCCTGAGGGCGGTCGACTGGCAACCCCAACGGTCGTTTTTATGACCATTGGCCGATCAACCGACAGGTCAGAACTGGCCCAATCGCTAGTTTTGACAGCCTCTCTAAAAGGGGACCTTTGGCCAGTTTTGTACAAGATTTTTATAAGTGTTTTCAAGAGCTCTTTTACAGAGTTTCTCTTCAAGTTTTAGAGCTTCATTTTCATATTCAAAAGAGAGTTTTCAAGAGAGTTTATCATGAGTTTTCTAAAGCATTCTCTTGAGCTTTTTCACCACAAATTCTATCTTATTTTCTCACACAAACTTGAGCTTTCAATTGTTATATTCATCCTCTAGGATCCTTATTTGTGAGAGTTTGTTTTCGTGATCAAGAGAAGTGATCAAAAGTGTTCCACCCCTTGTATTTGAGGTGTTGTAGAGGTTGCGGTCTCGGTGAGCTTGCGGGTTTATGTGTGTTATTTTTAAGAGAACAAGTAAAGGACTTACAAGTCCAAGAGTTTTTGAGGGAGCTCGTTGCAGGTGTTGCGGCACTGAGTGATTGCGGGATCGATTATAGTGAAAATTCATCATTCGGTGAAGGCGGGGACTGTAACCCTCGGTTTCAGTCACTGGTATTTTTCACTGGTGGTCGGTATGGTATAAATACTTGTTCTGGTGGTTTAAACTAAGTCTAATTTAACTCTAATAAAATTTCTTTATATTTCTGATTTTTCTTGATTTTTTCAAAAATTTCTAAATTAATTGAAGATTCTCGAGCTTCGTGACCCATTTGTGTCGCTATATGACTTCCAGATTTTTTAATTTGCAATGGGGATGAATTTCATGAATCCAATTTCTCAGTAATGTTTAAAATAATATTTTCTATTTCGAATTAAATAGGAATTTAATTGAGTTAAGAAAATGCAAAGATAAATAAATAATAATAATAATATCCGGATATTATTTGCAGCCACAAGAGTTTGAACTCAAGTCTTCTAGGAATGACGACCTGTAATGACTTAACCATGATGCCACATTAGCGTATAGTCTAGAGGCCAAAGCCCATTTATTTAAATCTCTCTTTAACTCCCTTCATCCTCTCCAACTTCCCCCACTCTCTCTAACTTCTCCCACACTTTCTCCCTCATTCTCACTCACCCAAACTGAACCCACTACTCCTTCCACGTAGCCTAACTCTCAGGGGTAGTTTAGGGGTGTGTGTGGTGCCTATAAAGAGGGTATCACCATCTTAAGTCATTTGCAAAACCTAAGCTTCTCTCCCTTTTTCACTACACTCTCTCGTTCTCTCCCGAATCTTTGAAGTGCTAGTCAAGGAGAAGAACATTCAGACTGAAGAGAAGTGTTCCAGGTAATTTATTTTATATTTTCGTAGAATTTAGTTCATTATGGCATTTCATCAAACACGTAGTACGCATTATATTTTAGCGTTAATTTCACCATGAAAAATGTATGCTAAAATCCCAATAAAATTATGTAGAACACCTAAGACATACTTACAAATTATTATAATTTTTTTATGATTTTTATGATTTTATTTGAAGAAAAATCGTGCATAGCACTGTGCTGTGCACTGTACACAGCACAGTGCTGAGCCAGCCTGGCCTGAGCCAGGCCTAGCCTGGGTCTGTTTTACAGACCCTAGTTTAGGTCTATTTTATAGACCCAAACTCGCCCCAATTATAAAAATATAAAGAAAAAGAAAAAGAAAAAGAAAAAGAAAAGGAAAAGAAAATAAATAAGATATAATAAAAATATGTAGAAAATTTACTGCAGTAATTTACTGTAGCAGGCCCAGACCCAAACCCATTACTGTAGCAGATCCGTTACTGTAGCAAACATATCCGTTAAGCCTTTTATTGATTTTTATTGTTTTTTAGGTTTATTTTAATTCAGAATATTTCAAAAAATTCATAGAAAATCACAAACTAAATTGGAGACTCTATAAAATTATTTTGAGTGTACTATTACTTAGAATAACATAAAATTAAATATTTTTTGTAATTATTATTTAATGATCATTTATTTAAAAATTTCCAATAAATTCTAAATATCACAAAAAAATATAAAATTCATAATTCAGTAATATGTAAACATTATACGTCAATTTATTAGTTTATGCGTATATTTTATCATGAAATTATATTTTTAAATGGTTGCTAAAATATAGAAATTGAATTATTTGAAAATATTAACCAACCAAAATTATAATAAATAGTAAAAATTACATTCTCATTTAACTTATCACTGAATAAGAACATGTTAAGTCTCTAATTAATTCACGCAATATTTAGGCCGCGAATTTTACCCAGAGTCGGTTGCAGCTACGAAAATTCAGATTCTAACGACATCAGGCAAGTATACATACTCTCTCTTCTCTGTGTTCCTTTGTTAGTTTATAAATTCCTTTCCGATCTCGATTCCCACATCCTTCCCTGATCATGTGTATTGTAAGACATGCATGTATAGGATATTTGTTGCATAAATGATCATTCAAGTATAACTATAAATTAGTAAATATTGTACAAGTAAGTTGACGTTACCCTATGTCATGATTACTATTTTATGATTATGTCTACATCCTAATATACTGGCATCACTTATACTATTATGCATTTGTCACTCGATGTTGTCACCATTTTTCATTTCTCGAAATTTTGATATGTATTGTAATCAATATTTGACACTGATACTCCCGATACTGCTCCCTAAACCTGTCTCGCTAAGTCACAGATTACCTTACACTTACATTGATTAATAAAATTATCCAAGCCGGGGTTACTGGGGGAGACTATTACAGGAAAAATTCAGGGAAGTGTGCTTTGAAGGGCGATCCCTTGTGGGTTTGGATATCACATGTGATATTGTTATTTATGCGCGCTTCTGTTATTACATGTTACATGATACCTGAATATACAGTGAACTGTTTCTCCTTACTATGAGGATCCACTAACGCATCACTTGTTTGGTATGTAGTTGTCCTTAGGATGGGGCACAGGATGGCTGCAGTAGTTATGGTAATAAAATATATTAGACTTAGAATTATCGTTTGTGACATGGATAATCTTGACTACATGATGTTACTGAACTTGCCATATTATTCTTAACTTGTGATCTTATGTTCTTGTGTCTTGATGATTATGATATATGACATTACTCGTCTAGGATGCTTCATGCTCATTATATACATATTATAGTATATATGTACATGACCTTATTTCATATGATCTAGTGTTCTGTTACTCCGCTGGTGTCTTACCTGTCAGTTTATATTGCCGTCAGATTTATTACTCAATCATTCCAATGCTCTACTTATATTACCCCTTTAATTTCACATTTTCATATTATTGTTTCTCTTCTCGTGTTTGGACTTGCTGGTCCGCTTTTGATGGACCTTGATTTTCAGCATCAGAGCTTGAGAAGACTGATGAGCCACTGTTCGAAGGAACACACGAAGACTTCCAGGCGAGAGTCCATAGTTTCTTACCTTACGTATTTTGGTATTTTATCTTATTATGATGTCCCAATGTCAAAATTGTATCTTCTTTTATTTCTACTTTGTTATGTTTTCAATCTTATATCTAGACAAAGACTATTGTAGATGTATGTCTTTTATGTGAAAATGAAACTTATGGTTGTTTTTTGCATATGTGTGTGTGAATTTGGCTTATTTACTACAGCGTAAGGAATTCGCGGAAGAGATTTCCCTCTTCTTGAGTATCTGCTGGCCATCGTCACGTACCCATACTCTGTATTTTGGAAAGCGGGGCGTGATAGGAACGTAGAGCAAGTGGCTCGAACCTTGAAACAATTCTCCTGTGTTTGCGATTGCTCATCTCTCTCTCTCACTCACTTGTATTTTATATCTTGCATGCTTATATTGTTCATATCTTTATATGCTTGATATTTACTTGTGCTTTATTTATATACTTGCTTGGGATTAATTAGTATTTTGCATGTTCTTATTCCTTATACATTCATTGCAAGCTTCTGTTTGTGTTCACACTAGTATTCTACCAAGAGAGCTAAAGAAACACCTCAACGTTTAATCTAGAGGAATCTTGAGGAGAAAATCCAGAGCCCTTCACTGGATATTCGACTGCACTTTTTGGTTATCCTTGTGTGTTAGCAAAATAGTTTTAGTTTGCATAATTAGTTTTAATTCTGTATTACTTGGCATTAGATTAGCTAGTCACCTATTGACCCCCATCTAGGTGACCTACAGTGACATGTGTAACATGTATAAATAGAAACAAGAACAGGAGGGGGTGTCAGTCACCCCATGCGAACCCTGCAGTGGAACCCTATTTCGGCTGTGCAACTTATATCCTAGATCCAACCAAAATACAGATCTTGGATCCTCCATCAATTTTCTCAATCCCGATGTAAGTTGTTTAATATCATGTTATTAATTTATCAAGATTGACTAATGTACATATTACCTAGATCACTGAGATAACTCGATAATAGTCACAGTAATAATGTTAACAGTGTGTTCAGGATACCAGTATAACAGGATATGTAACAAGTATAACAGGAGGATATTGTTGTCGTATAATAATATTTTTCCCAGCAACTATGGTAACATGGATAATATAGTTTATCAGGTAGATATCATGTATAATCAGTCAAGTTTTTCAAGTAGTATCATGATGTTCAGGATGAGTAATGGCTGCAGGCATGAATAGAATAATTCAGGGCAAAATATTAAATCAACTCTTTAAAGTCATTGACATATCCACTGTCACTAGTGTATCTAAGTCTCAACAACCTGAAATAAATGTATACTCTACCACATCTAACTGATCTTTGCTATCCAATCCAATCAAGATCATAACTAAGGAGTGTAACATCCTCGATCAATATAAAATCTAGATCATCTTCTACATCTAGTACTGAATATCAATAAGATCATCAATATTCAATTAATATAATCAGGATAAATCTGGAAATCCTTACTTGAATAATCAAAACTAAGATCATATTACACGTCGATGTCAGAGGTAAAATATATACACAACACCTAATGATAATCTAACAAAATCAATCTCATCCATATATTGATCAAGATTCAATGTAAAGAATGTAAATCTCAGGTCTACTCTAACTCTAACCAAGTCATATAAGTCTAAGTATCAAGAAGATCAGTCATCTTAATAAAGTAACATCATTTTAATTCCATCCTCAATATCCAAATAAATTCTCGTCTAATTAATCACCAAATAAATGTTCGATAAATACCTCAAATAAATGTACAATTTATCCACTAACATGAACCAAGTCAATCTCAAGATCAATCCAAGTCGCAGACTAAAGTATACCACAATTAGTCTTTAATCAAAAGTGGTAATTCTCTACACATACAATAATACTAATAAACACTCATATAAACTCAATAATTAAGGTGAACGCTCACTGATGTCTCATAAAGTAATACACATAATCACACTGGTAAAATAAATTAGATGGTCACATGAAATGATAAAAACTAACATATAAATACTACTGACAACGATAAATAAGGAAATAGTACAAGAGTAAATACTCACATGAAATGACCCAGTTTTGAAATCTAATCGTCATTTGGTCTTCACTGCACGAACCGGTGCAGATTTTCTGATCATCTCGTGAGTTGGTCTTCAAATCTCCAATGTATCGTGTTCATAATTGTAGGCTGTCTAAAAATCACCAAGACAAGCCACCAAAACACAGAGATCTAAGATCCAGGCGCAAGGCTAAATGTGACAATCAAGACGCGAGAGATAGCCCGCGTCTCAGCATCAAGGCGCGTCAGCCCGAAGCCCGCGTCTCAGCATCAAGGCGCGTCAGCCCGAAGCCCGCGTCTCAGCATTAAGACGCGAGAGATAGCCCGCGTCTCAGCATCAAGGCGCGTCAGCCCGAAGCCCGCGTCTCAGCATCAAGGCGCGTCAGCCCGAAGCCTGCGCCTCAGCATCAAGACGCGTCGGATCGACACCCACGTCTCGGTTGCAACCACCCCGATTATGGCGCCATCCACCGCCCATGTAGCGGGGAAGTTGGCCCTCATCGTGGAGCACTTTTAGGGGGCACGATCACCCCCTAAAAACCCTATAAATAGTCCCGTCACTATTGACGACGAGGAGGACAATTGACGACGAGAAGGAAAAAAGACGACAATCAAAGGAGAGATCAACGACAGAGAGAGAGAAAACCCTTCAGCGAGCTTACTGAGTACTAGCCGCTCTTCGCCTACCTCCTCCTCTAGAGTTTTGGTAGACGGAGCTGAGTTACTCCCTCTACTGACCGAAGAGAAGATCCCCGACGGTCCGAACAGTCATCCGGTCAACGGAGAACAAGATTCACTCTCCACCGCCACACGAAGAACCCAGCACTAAACAAAGGGGGAATTCAAGATTCAATATTCCCCCTCCCTTGTAACCGGAAGATTAAGCCGGCTGTAATCTTTTCCATCTGATTTCAGGAAGCGTTACACCAGCCAACCCCTCTCCGTGTCAAACAAGAGATGGCGACTCCGCTGGGGACTACTTTCGTCACTGACGAACAGATCGTGGCGCAGGATGATGTTCTCCGTAAGGGGAAGATGGTCGAAACACTCGTTGTCGAGTTCGACCAGGCGAAGTATGAAGAGTTCCTCTCTTCTGGCTCCAAGAGCCCAAAGACCCGCGTCTGCCGCAGGGTCTCAACAGAGAAGCTACCCGAAGCCCAATCTGAGGCTCTACCGGGTGCCGATTCCCACTGTGCCGAGACAAGTTCGCGCGCCAACGCCTCCCAGAAGGCCCGCGTGACCTCAGGCACTGCTGTTGCGATCAACCGCGTCGCACAGAACACACGCGCCAACGCCTCCCAGAAGGCCCGCGTGGTCCCAGGCACCACTGCTGCTACGATCAACTGCGTCGCGCAGAATACCCGCGTCAAAGTCTCTCAGGAGACCCGCGTGGTGAACACTCTTGGTTCTATAAACCAGGATGTTGTTGGTTTCTCTCCACCTCCTCGACGCAATCGGAATGTTGAGCGTCGACAGAGGAGACGCGCGCGTCAACTCCAAGTCGGAACCGTTGGTTGTCTGACTGGGGGTAGACGCGGCGTACAATCTGATGCCTTGCCCGCACCTCGTCCAGTGCGTGAGATCCGCGTTTGGAGACCCAAACGCGAGACCCCTCAAGTTGAGTCCTCTGAGGACCAACTCATCAAACGCCAGGGTGAAACCTCCGCGTCTTTTAAACGCAGGAAGTACGCACTCATAGGCGTGGGGCCCAGCAGCCCACTCTCTCTCAAGCAACTCTGCCTAAACGCATCAGGCAGCAACGCGAGACTCGCGCGCGCGTCATACAGCCGCGTCATGAGAGTCGCGTCCCTGAAGTCTGCGTCCAGGCTGAACAGCACATGACTGTCTCCCGTCTTCGACGTCGCGAGACCAGTCTCTTTAATCCCCCTCCCACGGATTTGAGGGATTATTTGACAAGGAAAAGAAGTGCCAATCAAGCCACTTCGTCATGCTGCTGTCAGCAACTCATCCATATGCTCTCTGGATGCCATTATGGATCAGGCGTGCACCAGCAGTCCTTAATCAGACAGCTGACCCTGATTCCCCCGTCAGCCAAAAGAAGACGCTCCCACAGGAGGAGAACCTTCTCAGATGTTGAATACCCGGAGCTTACTGCAAACATGACTAGCAGAAGCAAGGGAAAACAACTAATGGTCAACTCAGAGGAATCTGACTCTGAGCCGGAGGGGGTGTATCAACACACTCGCACCGGACAGGGGCCATTCCCCCAATTGACTATAATGCCTTAGCCCGCGGCATTAGAATGGGTGGTTCTCACTCCGCTATAGTGGAGTCGCAGGCCTCAAACTCTTCCGTCGAGAAGGAGGCTTCCGCCTACATGGCAGACACTCCTGAGGAGACGGCCAGGCGTTTAGAACAGACGCAGAAGCACCAGATGGATATAATCGCCTCTCAACAGAGATCCATTGACTCCCTCAAGCATATGCTTGAGAAATTGCTTGAAGAAAGAGCGAGATCTCCCCCTAGACGGCCGAAGGGGAAAGGGAGAAAGGGAGGAAGCCCACCCTCCGAATCTTCTGACGAGACACGACGATCTACCTCGGATGTGTCCAAGCCCTCGTCACAGGCAAGAAGCGACCAAGACCAGGAGAAGACTCATGCTAAGAGGATGAGTCAATTGGAACGACGCCTCGAGGCCCTTGCCAATCGCAAGGACCTCCAAGAAGCTGGAGTGGTCCGGCCCTATCCGGCTGAGTGGGACTTAGTTCCATACCCTCCTAAGTTCAAGGCCCCAACCCTCCAAGCATTCGACGGGAAGGGGTCACCCAACCAGCAAATCTACTACTTCAAATCCCAGACCGGGAATGTGGTAGATAATGACGCCATCCTGGCGCGACTGTTCATCGGCACCCTGAAAGGGTTGGCTTTTGAGTGGTTTATGAAGCTCCCGGAGGGTTCTATCAAGAACTGGGGGGATCTAGAGAAGCTGTTCTTGACACGCTTCTTCGAAGACGACTCCGAAGTCACAATGCCCACCCTTTTAGCTACCAAACAGCGGAGAGGGGAGTCCGTCAAATCTTTCGTGGAAAGATTTCGGAACACGGCACTCCGGTGCCCAAGCGGTATGACCCAGGCCACCCTGGTGGAAACATGCCGCCACAATCTCCAAACCTCACTCCTTGCTCAAATAGGAGTTGCTGAAAGCCGCACCTGGAAGCAGTTAGTCCAACAGGGTGAACAGGCTAAGGAGATTGTTGCCCGTGTCAAGGCAGAGGAAGGCAAGCTGCGGCCGGAAAGGTCGACAAGGCGTGCACCAGCACCAGACACCTCCCTCCAGACGAAGCGGAAGGATAATTTGGCGACGGAGACCAAATCTCCCACCAAACCTCAAACAGGCAGGGCAAGTGGCTCTTCAAGCCAGCCACGCCCCAACAAGCAGTATTCCTTCAAGGAGGAACACGTCGATTCGCTCTTCAAGCTACTCAACAAGAGCAATCGACTGAAGCTCCCTGAAATTAGACGCCCGGAGGAAGTCAGCAAGACCGACAATCCCAACTACTGCATGTACCACAGGATGTTGGGACATCCTACCAAAAGCTGCTACGTCTTCAAGGACATTCTTCAGGCTTTGATTGACGCGGAGGTGCTCAAGCTCCGACCAGAGCAGAAGAAGGTCACGGCCAATGTAACGTCGGTTCTCCAGTTCGGGAGACAACCTCCAACGCCTGCGGGGGTAACTCCTATTCCAAGAGGAGAATTAAGAGTGGTCAACACAGACCCTCACCAGCAGCAGGAGAAGGGCTTGGTAGCCGTCCCTACACCTCAGGGGGAAACCATGTTGGTCCACCCTGACCTCATCAATGAACAACAATGGACTACTGTGACCAACAGGAAGTCCAAAGGCAAGGCAAAAGCTTCATCCTGCCATGTGGTATGTGCTTCCTCCCGAGAAGCAGAGGATGATGTTCCCTCGCTGACTGATTCAGAAGAGGAAACAATAGTCCTGGCCGCAGAGCCCAGCCAACCGATGGCGGGGACCCGTTCAGGACAGGCATACTTGAAGCAGTACGGCGAGACGGCAGCGGCTTCTCCGCAACCAGCCGTAGAATCAGCCAAGCCCTCCACGAAGCCACCGGTGGCAAAGCAGAAGGAGACTCGATTCTCTCGAGCCCTTCCAAAAGGTGCAGCGGAAGGATCCTCGACACCTTACCACTTCGATGTCTTGGCTCAACTAGCCAACATCCCGGCACGCATCACCTTGTATGAACTCCTGAGGCTATCAAAGTCAACCAGAGAGGCTCTGCAAGAAGCTCTGGCGAATGCTGAGGCCTTCGTGACCCAGGTGCCGAAGGAGGAAGATGTAGAGGACTGCCTCCACACTTCTCAGAATGCCCCCTGCATCACCTTCACGGCAGATGATATGCAGGTGAAAGGGAAACATGATCGACCCCTGTACTTCACAGGTTACATCGGATCATCTGAGGTGAACCGCATTCAGGTAGATCCAGGGTCCGCATTGAGCATTATGCCCCGCCGAGTCATGCAACACCTCGGCATCCCTACCCACCATCTGAGCCCTACACAGACGACCATCTACGGGTTCAATGCCAACGGCACCCGTCCAATGGGGAAGATCAAGCTCAAGTGCCAGATTGGGAGCCTCAAGTCGGAGGTGACATGCTATGTCATCGACGCCGACACTTCCTACAATCTGCTGCTAGGACGACCATGGATCCACCGCAACTCCATCGTTCCCTCCACTCTTCACCAAGTCATGAAATACATTGACGCGAGTGGGAAGGTGCAAACGTTGGTTGCCGAAAGGTATCCGTTCAAGGGAGTCGAGAATTATTTCACGGATTCCCTTTTATATCAGGATCCGGTAGATGAAACCCCGCAACTGGAGGCGCCAGACTCTGGTAATGAGGCTGACACTGAGCCCGAGCAAGAAAAGTGCCTGTGGGAGTTAAAATCACTTGTAAAGAGCACTAATAAGCTCGATGTTGATAATACCACCGACGATGCAGGCGGTTGGTATATTAATGAGAATCTAGACTTTGAATATTTTTCTGCGTGTGCATCCGATTCTATACCGTTGGATACTACTACCGACGTAGACGATGACATCTGGTCGGCAATGGATGCTTTGACATCATTGCATGTACCAGTAAAATCATCTTTCGGGACATACCAGGATAATGGCGATGCGCAGGAGTCTATATTCTTGGTTCCGGCAAGACGAAAAGGCCAAAGACCAATACTTTTTGGGCGAATCTCGTCTGAACCAATGCCCCGTGAAGAATCAGAAAGCGAGGAGGAATCCCCTCAGCTCAACCATTATGAATCGAAGGCACTCAGAATGATGAAGCAAATGGGGTACGATATAACCAACAAGCCCGGGTTGAACTTCGGCAAAGGAAGGAGGACGCTACTTCGATCCTTTGTGCCAAAAGGGAAGGCCCCCGATTATTATCATCGGACGCGCAGGGGGTTGGGCTATGTATCAACTCCGGTCCCATCAGCCTCTGATCCTCAAGAATCGTCGAGCAACAATTGCTCTTCAGACACGTCATCATGGGAGTCAGATGTCAGTGTCGGCAACATCTTCAAAGGGCTTTCAGTAAACATGGTTTCAACAGGCCATCTGGAAGATGAAGTTGAAGAAATGATCCAACCTGATACAGATCCTTGGATCAAACATTTGAATGCTCTTTGGGATATCCGCTTTGAACAGCGTGAGCCACCCACAGATGACAAGGTTGTTCAGATCAACCTAGGAGATGAGACCAACCCCAAGCCCATCTTCATAAGTGACGGCCTGTCGCCTCCAGAGAAGAAGGATTTAATATCTCTTGTACAAGAGTATATAGATGTCTTCGCCTGGAATTATGAGGACATGCCTGGACTTGATCCTCAAGTGGCTATGCATCGCCTCAACATCAATCCAGACATGAAGCCTGTTAAACAACAGCAGCGACGGTTCCGTCCAGAGATAATGGAGGCAATTCAATCAGAAGTCAGAAAGCTCATCGATTCTGGCTTCATCCGGGAAGAACAACATCCCGACTGGGTAGCCAACATCGTCCCCGTCGCCAAGAAGAACGGGAAGATCCGGATCTGTATCGACTTCCGTGATCTAAACGAGGCGTGCCCCAAAGACGAATTCCCATTGCCAATCACAGATGTCATGATTGACAATACTTGTGGATTCGAGCGAATGTCCTTTATGGACGGGTTCTCAGGATACAATCAAATCAAGATGTATCCCGATGACGAAAAGCATACCTCCTTCAGGACTCCTCTAGGGGTATATTGTTACACCGTCATGCCCTTCGGACTGAAAAATGCAGGGGCAACATACCAAAGGGCCATGAACGCCATTTTCCATCAGCAAATGCGGAAAACGGTGGAATGCTATGTCGATGACATCGCGGTGAAAAGTCGCACTAAAGGTGATCACATAGCAGACCTGAAGGTGGTCTTCGACATCATGCGGGCTCATCAATTGAAGATGAACCCCACCAAATCCTTCCTGGGGGTAGCCAGTGGCAAATTCCTAGGATTTGTTGTGACTTCCAAAGGAATCTATTTGGATCCAGAGAAAGTCCGCGCTATCCAAGAGATGCAACCCCCCAGAAGCCTCAAGGAGCTCAGGGGATTACAAGGACGATTGGCGTACATCCGCAGGTTCATATCAAACCTTTCCGGGAGATGCCAACCCTTCGCCAAACTGATGAAAAAGGGTGTTTCATTCATTTGGGACGACGCTTGTCAAAAAGCATTTGAGGAGATCAAACACTACCTCACCCAACCACCAGTCCTTGCAGCTCCGGTGTCCGGAAAGCCTTTCCTGGTGTACGTCCGAGCAATGGATCATTCCTTGGGAGCTCTACTAGCTCAAAATGATGAACAAGGACGAGAACAGGCAATCTACTATCTGAGTAGAACAATGATCGGAGCCGAACATCGGTACAACCCGATCGAGAAGGAATGTTTGGCACTAGTGTTCGCCATTCAGAAAATGCGACACTATCTGGTAGGCCAGACTATAAATGTCATATCAAAAGTCAACCCTCTGAGGTTACTTATGACAAAGCCTTCTTCACTAAATGGCCAGCTGGCAAAATGGGCTATATTGTTATCCCAATATGAGATGCACTTTTTACCCCAGAAGGCCATTAAAGGACAAGCGGTGGCGGACTTCCTAGCTGAGCACCCAGATCCAAGGGCAGCCAAACTCTATGAGGATCTCCCAGATGAGGCCGCCGAAGTCTACCTGACTCAGACATCGTTCGAAAGTCAAGTATGGCAACTTTTCTTCGACGGTGCATCAAGGACAAGCCCGAAGGGACACATAGTAGCGGGGGTAGGAGTAGTACTCGTCTCCCCACAAAATTATGTGATTCCCCGAGCTATCTCGTTAACCGAGCCCTGCTCCAACAATGTGGCAGAATACAACGCTCTTTTGATTGGGATGCAATTCGCCGATGAGATTGGCGTTAAAAATCTCGAGGCGTATGGTGACTCCAAACTCATCGTCAGCCAAGTTCGCGGAGAGTACGAGGCCAGACATGAAGATCTAGTACCCTACTACAACGCGACAATTCACATGGCCGAAAGGTTTTCAAACTTCTACATCGACCATGTACCGCGCAGGCAAAATGCACATGCGGATGCACTCGCATCCCTCGCTGCTTCCTTAGCTCTTCCAGCTGGAGCGATGGAGAAAGTATTCGTCTATAGCCACGACCTATACTGTCCAAAAATTCCCCTCGGGGACTGTCCAGGGTCAACGGGAGACCATCACGACAAGGAAACACTTGAAGTGTCGACCGCTTCAGGGCTTAAAGACTGGCGATTCCCCTATATTGATTTTGTCTTATACGGCATTCTGCCCGAAGACACCAAGGAGGCGGCCGCCATTCGGAGGAAAGCCCCCAAATTCTACTATAATGCGATTTCGCGAACATTGTATCGTCGATCGCATGACGGGATCCTGCTCCGATGCCTCTCATCAAAAGAAGCCCAAGGAGTATTGAAAGAAGCCCACGATGGTACTTGTGGAGCTCATCAACCTGGCCCGAAATTGGCACATCGACTCCAAAGGATGGGTTACTATTGGCCCAAGATGATCGCCGATGCTGTCACTTATGCTAAGAGATGTTACGCCTGCCAAATACACGGCGATTTCATCCATCAAGCACCAGGGTACCTCCACTCAACGACCTCTACTTGGCCGTTTGAAATGTGGGGGATGGACGTAGTTGGCCCTATCAGCCCACCATCATCGAAAGGACATCGGTTCATTCTAGCGATAACCGATTACTTCTCAAAGTGGGCCGAAGCTATCCCTTTGAAAGAGGTGAAATCTTCTAACGTGATCAAGTTCGTGAAACATCACGTTATTTACCGCTTCGGTGTGCCTCGGCGTATCATCCATGACAATGGACCCCAGTTCATCAGCCAGGCCTTCCAGAGATTCTGCGCGAAGTTCAGAATCCAGAGTGTGTCCTCAACGGCATACTATCCTGCTGCTAACGGTCTTGCAGAAGCCTTCAACAAGACTATTGGCAAGCTTCTCAAAAAGTTCGTCTCGAAAAGTCAACGAGACTGGGACGACAAGCTGGGTGAATGCTTATGGGCCTACCGCACAACGGTGCGAACCCCAACTAAAGCCACGCCATTTTCCTTGGTATACGGATGCGAAGCCGTCCTTCCATTGGAAATACAAATTCCCTCTCTACGCGTCGCCTTGACAGCGGAAATGACAACAGAGGAGAAGCATCGACAGCGACTCCAAGAATTGGAAGCCTTGGACGACAAGCGTCTGCAGGCCCAACAACAAATCGAGCTTTACCAAGCTCGTATCACCAGAGCCTTCAACAAGAAAGTCAAAGCGCGAACTTTCAAGAAAGGCGACCTTGTCTTAACTGTCCGAAGACCCATGGTCATGACACACAAGACGAAAGGAAAATTCCAACCCAAATGGGAAGGACCGTTTGTGGTAGAGTCAGTCTACTCAAATGGATCGTATCGCCTCATAACCTCAAATGGCGATACACTCATGATGCCAATCAATGGCAAATTCCTGAAGAAATACTATCCCTAGATGGCATTCTTCCAACGATCAAGTTAAAAATACACCTCTGATCAAAAAACATCCAACGCCTCCGACGGCTAAGGATAGAGGAAAATGTTGGCTTTTAAGTCCAACATAAGTCCTCGACAACTTATCATGCTGAGGGGAATAGCATGGCTAGCCCAACCCAAACGGTAGTTGGTAAAGGCACCTCAAATCCGTTGATAGCTGAGGGTTTGCTAAAAATCCTGCCGATCAAGTTAAAAAAAATACACCTCTGATCAAAAACATCCAACGCCTCCGACGGCTAAGGATAGAGGAAAATGTTGGCTTTTAAGCCCAACATAAGTCCTCGACAACTTATCATGCTGAGGGGAATAGCATGGCTAGCCCAACCCAAACGGTAGTTGGTAAAGGCACCTCAAATCCGTTGATAGCTGAGGGTTTGCTAAAAATCCTGCCGATCAAGTTAAAAAAAATACACCTCTGATCAAAAACATCCAACGCCTCCGACGGCTAAGGATAGAGGAAAATGTTGGCTTTTAAGCCCAACATAAGTCCTCGACAACTTATCATGCTGAGGGGAATAGCATGGCTAGCCCAACCCAAACGGTAGTTGGTAAAGGCACCTCAAATCCGTTGATAGCTGAGGGTTTGCTAAAAATCCTAAGTGGACTTGATTCCACTCTTCCCTCCAAAAATCCCTTACCAATTCTCATCCATAGAATGGTAGGACCACAAAATGCAATCATTACTATGTTAACACTATACCTCTGGTAATGAATACTCCTCGTCGAGTACAAACCTGGCTTGTTAACTCTGCATAGAGTAACAAACTCTCAAATTTGCCAAGTTAACACTATACCTCTGGCATTTCAAATTCCACTTGTCAATTCTCATCAATAGAATGACAGGTCCTCAAATTGCTCTTATCACGAGCCAATTCTTGTCAAGTTAACATTACACCTCTGACAAATTACTGTTTAAGTTAACATTACACCTCTAAGCAGTACATCGAGTGCCTGTCAAGTTAATATCACACCTCTGATAGTCACCTTTCTTCAGACTTCCGTATCGAAGCTGAAATGGACGATGCCAAGTTAACACTACACTTCTAGCATCCGAGTCATCGCTAAGTTCAACAATACACCTATGGCCATGACCTTTCCTCGACTTCTTCGTCTAAGTCGAGATGACCAATGCTAAGTTCAACATCACACCTCTAGCATTACCTCACTGTTAAGTTAAACATTACACCTATGACAGTGACATTCTGAGTTAAGTTAATATCACACCTCTGACTCACATCCTTGTCGAGTTAACACCACACTTCTGACAAGACTATCTCCAACCCGTTAAGTTAATATCACACCTCTAACGGTGAAAGCTTTACTAGATCCCTCGCGGGTCTAGTTTCACTTGTTATTCTCATCAACAGAATAACAGGTCCACCTAAAGACATTGTTAGGTTAACATTACACCACTGACAATGTTTTATCAAATTCCCCAGCTGACCTTGAATCAAGTCAATCCTAGACACTTGACAAAAGTTCACCTTCTCTGGGAGTACGCATTCCCCCTGTCACTTTCTTTTATAAAGTGGCGGGTCCACCAAAATCATTCTTTTGCTTCTAAAACAAAACATTCAAGACAACAGAAAGAGGCAAAAAGAAAAGTGTCACTTTTATTGATATTCAAGCATATACAATTAGATGAGTGTTACAATTAAGGAGTACAAAGAAGTCCCTCTCTCTCTCAGAGGCCGTACTCACTCCTTGAAACCGCATCTGATCCCAGGTGCATAATTGGAACCGATTGCGCCATGGCGATGACGCAAAAGTCGAAAGCGCCCTAGCTGATTAAGCTAAGAGCAATGGTGTTCTTGAGGTCCGGTGGCAACAGAAGGTCCTGCAACCCTTCGTTCATCACCATCCCTTTCCCCAGCAGGCCATCCAACGGAATGTCCTTGATGTCACTTCTGGGGTAGGGAGAGGAAGAGGATCTCATCCGCCGCCGCAACCGCCGGACCACCCTCGCCGATACTCAGCCTATCCGTCTCTTGCACCAGATCTGAAGAGACCTTGGCGAGGGTTGGGTCCTCGCCAGAGATGTAATATACTCTCTTATAGGTGACGAGGACCATAATATATTCTCTCATAGGTGAACGTTGAACGAGTTCGCCGACCGAAGTATTCTTCCAAGGGCCCAGCAAGCCTGCAAGGAACAAAAAGAGAGAATTAGAACAATCTGCAACTTAGTGTAAACAGAGAAAAACTAAGTCAGCAGAGGCAAACGCGGGAATGATCCACGCAGTCAGCCAAACGCGGGAATGATCCATGCAGTCTGCCAAGACGCAGGAATGACACGCGCAGCAAGCCAAACTGTTGCGTCAGCAGAGACAAACGCGAATCAAAACGCGGTCCCATTCTGTGCCTAGGTCAAAGAGCACAAACGCCGAAAAGGCACAGACGCCGAAAATTGCCATCTCCATGAACAGGAGTTGCAAGGTGCGGGTCTGAAACCTTTTTTGGAATTCGTCCAAGGCATTGGCTATGAAACGCGCTAAGGCATTAGCCATAAAACGCGCCAACGCCAAGTGCCAAAGATTCCTGCACGCGCGTCCGGAGAAGTTCAGGTCCATGGTACAAATTCCAGAAGGAGTGCACCAATGCAGACTTCATGAGGGGGTCCAGATGACATGAAGCCAAGGTACAGGCCATAGTAAATCTAAAATGTCATGGTGAAACGAACGGCATACCCGTGGAGACCTCTGTCAAGAGTTGTACTCTCTGCACCAGGACGCAAACGCGGTCACAGGGCAAAGAGATGTTTTCTCCTAAAGAGACCAAACAGGAGCTTAAAAGCCCTGGGTCATCTTCAGAGCCATCCTCATCCATGGAGACAATTGTCTGAGGAAGATGAAGGTTCTCAAAGCGCTCTCTCTTTCAAAAAAAAAAAAAAAAAACAAAGTAGTCCAAAGGCAGGATTGAAGGGAGAAGGGGCGCCCTATTTATAGGCAGCTCCTGATAATAGCGATTAATGGCCCCGTAATCTGAACCGCCGGCATTAATAACTGCACAACTGCCAAGATCCAATAAGGGCCGGACGCGTGTAACGCTGCTTCGAGAACCGTCGCTGGCGCTGATCTCCAACCGCCCGCACTGGTTTCTCGTTTAAGAGAATCAATACTCAAGCCCAATCAGCAGTCGACACGTGGAGCAGTTCATTTAATGAACCAGGAAATCCGCGCGCCAAAAGGCGAAATTTCGCCGGTTCCCTAGGCCAGCTGGCGGCGTAATCATGACATGGCACAGAATTCGCGCCCAAAGAACGCACCTCCTCGATGGACATGCCACGTCAGCCTCTCCATGAATGCATTTGGAAGGTCGCGTCTCTCTAAGAAATTCGCGTCCTTTCAGTCTGGCCAAATATCGCGTCTACCTTCTGAAAATCAGTCGCGTCTCCAGTGCCAAAGGACGCACGATTACAGAAATCGCGCCTTTACAGCAGTACCATCTCTGCTTTTTGAAAAAGAACCTGCGTTTGGCCTCCTGCTTCTGCAAAATCAGTTCAACAGTACACTGACGCAAGCAGACGACCAACCACTCCTGGCTTAAAGCGCGCCAATGACAGACTAAAAGCAATCGGAGAGGTTTAGACTGTGCATCTAAACACTCAACATGATCAACTCTGGGAGCTTCAAAGAGTTCAACAGTACACTCACGAAACTCCAGATAAGATCAAACCCGAAGCATCAACAGTCTAGTCATGAAGGCGAACTCAGCTAGAGTCCAAAGTATTTCGAAATCCGTCCCAGTTAACTGCGGAATGTCAAAAACTTTGGAGGGGGTTCTGTAGGCTGTCTAAAAATCACCAAGACAAGCCACCAAAACACAGAGATCCAAGATCCAGGCGCAAGGCTAAATGTGACAATCAAGACGCGAGAGATAGCCCGCGTCTCAGCATCAAGGCGCGTCAGCCCGAAGCCCGCGTCTCAGCATCAAGGCGCGTCAGCCCGAAGCCCGCGTCTCAGCATTAAGACGCGAGAGATAGCCCGCGTCTCAGCATCAAGGCGCGTCAGCCCGAAGCCCGCGTCTCAGCATCAAGGCGCGTCAGCCCGAAGCCCGCGCCTCAGCATCAAGACGCGTCGGATCGACACCCACGTCTCGGTTGCAACCACCCCGATTATGGCGCCATCCACCGCCCATGTAGCGGGGAAGTTGGCCCTCATCGTGGAGCACTTTTAGGGGGCACGATCACCCCCTAAAAACCCTATAAATAGTCCCGTCACTATTGACGACGAGGAGGACAATTGACGACGAGAAGGAAAAAAGACGACAATTAAAGGAGAGATCAACGACAGAGAGAGAGAAAAACCCTTCAGCGAGCTTACTGAGTACTAGCCGCTCTTCGCCTACCTCCTCCTCTAGAGTTTTGGTAGACGGAGCTGAGTTACTCCCTCTACCGACCGAAGAGAAGATCCCCGACGGTCCGAACAGTCATCCGGTCAACGGAGAACAAGATTCACTCTCCACCGCCACACGAAGAACCCAGCACTAAACAAAGGGGGAATTCAAGATTCAATATTCCCCCTCCCTTGTAACCGGAAGATTAAGCCGGCTGTAATCTTTTCCATCTGATTCCAGGAAGCGTTACACCAGCCAACCCCTCTCCGTGTCAAACAATAATGAGCATAATTCGAATCTCTCGTTACTGAGTTCGGATCATACAAACGAATCCGTAATCGCTGCAACACACGACCAAGCGCGCGCACGCGCGCACACACACACACACACATATATATACATGCATACACACTTGTACATACACCCACATTCACATACATACACTCTTATACATGAACTCACGCACACACTCCCAAGCACACATTCTACATACATACGCACATACATACTCCCACACATCCATATAATAACACATACATATGTACATTAATATAACACACAAGTACATTTAATTAAACACATATACACACATTGGCTAAATAAGCATAGAGAGAGAGAGAGAGAGATTGTGTGCTCACGACAAGGGGAACGCCCGCGACGATCTCTGGGGACGGTGGAGCTCGCGTAGGATGGTAAAGGCTCACGGAGCGTTGGCGGAGGGGATCGGGCTGCCAGAGGGCTCGCAGAGCTCATCGGAGAGGGTGAAGGTGCTCTAATCTTGGTGATGATATGGTGTCCAGCAAAGGTGCAGGCCATGGGAAGATGGGAGTGCTGCAAGGGGCGCGCGCAGGGTGAGAGGAAAGATAGGCAATGGCAGGGCGGTGTTATTGTGAAGTAGCTCAGGGATGGGGATCCGAGATCAGCAGAGGGTGTTGATGGGGGCTCACACAGAGATAAGGAAAAGGAGGGGTGCAGAAGGCTGCCTGCAAGGAGCAGTGTTGCCTAGAGATCAGAGAGGGGAAGATGTGCTTGTGGCCTTGTGGTGGTGCCATTGAGATGGGGGATGGACTCAGCCAGAGGGGGTGTGGCAGGGAGGATATGGGACTGCCACTGGTGCTTGAGGTGGGAATGCAGGGGTGCAGGCCACATGGGGGAGGGTCTTAGCCTGAAGGAGGAAGTGACCCGGGGTGTTCCGGTGATGCCGTGGACGAGATCCGGCCATTGGGAGAAGGAAAAGGATGATTGGCATGGCTCGGTGGTGGCCCAGCAAGGCGAGGGTGCAGACTTGGAGGCGGGTATGCACAGTAGGGGAGAGTGAGAGGGAGGGCGGTGAGAACTATGGAGGAGGTGAGATCGTGATGTTGATGGGTGGGTTGGGCTCTCACAGGAGATGGCGGAGGAGATGGTGCACATAGATGGAGGTGAAGAGTGGCACGGTGGTGGGGTGTTGAAGGCGTCGACAGGGGAGAAGGATAAGAGGAGAAGTTTAGTGTTTAATATTTGGATTAGAAGATAATTAGAGAGAATAGGGGTTTAGTTAGGATTTGGATTAGGTTAGCTAGGATTTGGTTTAATTTGTTAGGATTAGATATTTGGGTAATGGGTTTGGGTATGAGTTATATGGGTTATAAGCTATAGGATTATGGGTATGGGAAAATGGGTATTGAAATCAAGGAAATTGAAATGGGTTGCATTAGCTTGGGCTAAAGTTAAAACACATACAAATAAATATCATTAATATTAATAACAAGAATAACGACAATAATAATAACTAACAACACCAACAATAATTATAAGCTATAAATCAAGTTACTTAATAATTAATACAATATACATATAATAAGATACTATTATACATTATTAAGTCATGTGTTTCAAAATAGAGGTATTACATTCTACCCACCCTATAAAAATTTCGTCCTCGAAATTTTGATAAAACAGAGAATGATAAAAATCAAATTAAGAGAGAAGATAAAACTTTCACGTCGCTTCTCACTGCATCATAGTTTCATTACGCTTCCATTGCGCTCTGATCTCTGCTACCGGCTTCAACATGGAGTGATCAAACTCAGGAGATAAAATCAGGAAAATAGAGTCAAAAGTAGAATAAGAATCAAGATAGAACTCAGATTACTCTAGAAGAAGAGTTGTAATCAGGGATATCAAAACATCAAAGAGATGAATATCTAAAGGGAGGACAGTCAATTTCCAAGTGGACTCAATATCATCGTGTGAATATTATATGTTATTACAGTGTAAATATAACTTGTTTCAAGTTACTGATAAGAACTAGGTTCTCTTTATTTTGAAAATTAAAAGTCAAATCTGGCTCTAAAACCAAAAAAACCCTATCCGTCCCGCTTCCCAAAATACGTGAAACGGAGTCGCGACGAGAGTCGGTGACGTATATACGCGAGAAAAATACCCCACGGATACACACTAAGCCTAAAGTAACCTGAACAAGTTATATAATCACTATGATGATAAGATAACACTGCAATATAACATATAAATAACAACACATGATAACAGATGAATAAAAAAATAAAATAAGTAGTGAGTCAAGTATACGAATTAAAGGGAATGACATGAATAAAAAAAAGTAAGAATATCGATAATCACGCAGAGAAAACTCCGGCCTCCTCATAACACATGTCATCCTCTCCAAATACCTGATTAGAAAGATAATACACATATACCTGAATGTGTAAATCTAGGGAGTCAGAACTCCCAATGAGTATATAAGAATAAAGGAGAAGATGCACGTGCATATGTCGTGTGATCATATATAATATTATCATGTAGGTATACTGGATAAGAAAATGACATGAATGAAACAATAAAAAGAAGAGAGTATGTTACAATAAATATCAATTAGCATATCACAGTGAGAAGATACAGGCAGTACATAACTTAAGAGTAAAGTGGATCAGTCTATCACAATTATATATCAGGTCAAGTGTCTACATATTATATATGTGTCTTGTATCTATCAAGGAATACAGGCATATAAAAAGTAAGCACACATCAACTAAGGTGTATGGTGTCAGTCTGTTGTTATTAATTATGTCAGCGAATACCAATTGCCACATGTAATAGATGCATCCCATATTACACCTACTACACGTGTCAATCGGGATTCTAAATTATTAAAATTGATTGGTTTGTCTGTCTTTTAAGTGGGTCCCTTACATACACGAGACTACGGCCCAGCTCCTGGTACTGAACCAAACCCTACCACAAGGTAGTCAGGTAACATGTACAACAAGACATGTAACATGTGTAACATGTATAAACAAGAACAGGAACAGGACAGGGTGTCAGTCACTTCACAGGAACCCTGTAGTGGAACCCTCTTTCGGCTACGCAACCTATATCCTAAGTCCACCCAAAATACAGACGTTGGCTCCTCTACCAATTTTCTCAATCCCGCTGTAAGTTGTTTAATATCATGTTATTAGTTTATCAATATTGACTAATGTACATATTACTTAGATCACTGGGATAACTCAGTGATAGTCACGGTAACAATGTCAGTAGTGTGATTAGGATACCAGTATAACATGATATGTAACAAGTATAATAAGAGGGTGTTGTTATCGTATAACAATATTTTCCCAGCAACTATGACAACATGGACAATATAGTTTATTAGGTAGACATCATGTATAATTAGTCAAGTTTTTCAAGTGGTATCATGATGTTCAGGATGAGTAGTGACATGCATGTAAGTCACCTAGAGAGGATGAATAGGTGACAAGCTAATCAAATGCAAAATCAATGCGGAATTAAAAACTATTTATGTAAATAAATACTATAAAGCTAACACATAAAGTATAACACAAGAGTGTAACCGAATTCCCAGTGACGGGCTCTGGACTATCTCCTCAAGATTCCTCTAGATTAAGAGTTGAGATGACTACAGCTCTCTTAGTTGAATGTAAGTGTGAACAAACAATCCCAAGCATATATCAATTAAGCGCAAGAAAATATCAAGCATGTTATATATATGAACAATAAGAGCATGCAAGATATAAAACACAAGTGAGAGAGAGAGAGAGAAAGATGAGCAATCATGAGCACGGGAGAATTATTTTGAGGTTCGAGCACACTTGCTCTATGTCCCCGCCTTCAACACTATGAAGAATTTTCGCTAAAATCGATCCTGCAAGATCACTCTTTGCTGCAACGCCTACAACGAGCTCCCTCAAGAACTCTTAGACCCGCAAGTCCCTCACTTATTCCCGCGAGAATAACACATGCAAACACGCTAGCTTGTCGAGGCCGCACCTCTTACAACTCCTCCAACCATAACATATAGTGATCACTTCACTTGATCACCACAAAACTCTCTTCACTAAGGCCACAACCTCTATAACTCCTCACAATACAAGAATGAAAACTTGTGATCACTTTTCTTGATCACAAAAATAACTCTCACAATAAGGATCCAAAGAGGATTTGATATAGCAATAAAAAACTCAAGTTTGTGTGAGAAAAATAAGATAGAGTTATAGTGAAAAACTCAAGAAATCTCTTTTGAAAACACTCTTAAAAACTCATCTTTTGATATGAAAGTTTTAGCCTAAAAACATGTAGAGAAAAACTCTAAAAGAGATAGGAAAAACTGGATCTAAAACTTCTTCAAAATCTTGTGTAAAACTAGCCAAAACAGCCTCCTTTTATAGAGCTACAAAAATAAGCCGTTGGGACAAATCCTCAGGCCAGTGACCTGCCGGTCGACCGGCCGATCGACTGGCCAACGGTCATATTTATGACCGTTAGGGTTGCCAGCTGACTGCCCCGTCGACTGAACCCAGGTCTTGACCTGTCGATCGACCGGTCGGTCGACCAAGGCTAGAACCAGATAGCACTGCTCTCTAGCCAGTCGACTGCTCGGTCGACTGGGGCCAAATCCAGAGAGCGGTCGACCGTCCGGTCGACTAGCCCTCAAGAAAGTGTTGTGGATATTTCTGTGCACATCGGTCGACCACTCGGTCGACTGACTTTTGGTTCGGTCAACCGCCAGAAGGCCAGGTCAGGGTTTATTATTGGATTAAAATTTGGCCTTTCAATATCCTATAAAATCTCGTAAAATCACATAAAATCTACAAAAAAAAAGTTCATTGAAATACTTTGAATTACAAATATGTGTGATCAAAATCAACACATATTACAAATAAGTTGAACTATTTTTGTGATATAGAAATTCAGTTTTAAACAAAAACTGGTAATTTTCAAAAATCAACTTTGAGATGAAAAATAAATTTATTCAAAACTTGTTCAAATACAAAAACATGATATTAAAACTCATATGAAGCATAGTGTTCATGGATATGATCCAATATACATATAAGATGAAATATCTATATTTTTAACAATAAGCTTTAAAATAAGTTTTGATAAACACAAAACTTAAACACATGACATAAAAACGTCAAATAAGTTTTTCTAAATATTTGAACCATCAATATGTATGGATGAAATTCAAAACATATATAAAACATGTAAACTTGTTTTAATGAACCCTATTCATGAAACGTAAAGATATCTTTTTTGAAGCTTAAAACTAAAACGGTATTTTCTAAAATCAAAACTATTCGTATGAAAACACATATAAATTTTTTGTGTGTGTGTATATGAGCTTGAGTAATCCACAACTAATCTATCATTTACATTTTATCTAAAAATAAAATCTAAGCACTTACAAATATGACACAAGTCTTGAAAATCTTCTCTTAAAAAACTTCTTCTCCATCTTGACTTGGTCCTAACTTGATCCATGAGCTAGACTCCTCTTTGAGTGCTTGATGCGATCTTGAAGCGCGAGCTTTTGAATCAACATGTGCTAGCTTCAAAACTTGACTTCGAATCTTTTATTGAAACTAAACACCGACTAAGATCTTGATCAAAAATCGGAAACTAAATAAACAAACGATCATTAGTACTATAACCACATGAGTTAATCATCATCAAAACTAGGGTGATGGCCTTTGGGCCAACAATGCAGGCATGAACAGAATAATCCAAGGCAAAATATTCCATCAACTCTAATCCTCAAAGTCATCGACATATCCACTCTCTAAGTCACTGGTGTATCTAAGTCTCAACAAGCTGAAATAAATGTATACTCTATTACATAATCATTATTATCCAATCCAATCAAGATCATAACTAAGGAGTGTAACATCCTTGATCAATATGAAATCTAGATCATCTCTACATCTAGTAATCAATATCAATAAGGTCATCAATATTCAATTAATGTAATCATGGTAAATCCAGAAATCCTTACATGAATACTCCAAAACCAAGATCATGTTACAGTCGATGTCAGAGATAAAATATACGCACAACACCTGATGATAATCTAGCAAAATAAATCTCATCTATATACTGACCAAGATCCAATGTAAAGAATGTAAATCTCAGGTCTACTTCAACTCTAACCAAGTCCATATATATCCAAGCATCAAGAAAATTAGTCATCTTAATAAAGTAACATCATGTTTATTCCATCCTCAGTATCCAAATAAATTCTTGTCTTTATAATCACCAAATAAATATCCGATAAATATCTTAAATAAATATATTATTTATCCACTAACATGAACCAAGCCAATCTCAAGATCAATTCAAGTCACAGTCTAAAGTATACTACAATTAGTCTTAAATCAAAAGCGGTAATTCTTTACACATGCAATAATGCTGATAAACGCTCATACAACTAAATAAATAAAGTGAACGCCCACTGATATCTCATGAAGTAATATGCATAATTACACTACTAAAATAAATCAGATGGGCACATGAAATGATACAACATATAAATACTACTAACACCGATAAATAAGAAAATAACATAAGAGCAAACACTTACATGAAATAATACGATTTTGGAACCGAATCGCCATCTGGTTTTCACTGTACGAATCGGTACGGATCTCAAATCATCTCATGGGTTGGTCTTCGAATCGACAGTGTATCAGATCCACAACGAGCAAAATTCGAATCTCCCGTTACCGAGTTTAGATTGTACGTATGAATCTGTAATCTCTGCAACACGCAATCAAGCACACATAATATATATACGCATACACACTTGTACATATACACATTCACATACATACACTCTTATACATGAACTCATGCACACACTCCCAAGCACACATTATATATACATACATACATACTCCTACACATCCACATAATAACACACACATATATACATTAATATAACACACAAGTACATTTAATTAAACACACATACTCACATATAAATCATACACACATTGTCTGAATGAACACACACACAGAGAGAGAGAGAGAGAGAGAGAGAGAGAGAGCGTGTTCACAGTAAGGGGGAAGGCCCGGATCGCTTGCGGAGGGGATCGGGCTGCCGGAGAGCTCGCGGAGCTCGTCGGAGAGGGTGGAGGGGCCTGGCCTTGGTGATGAAGTGGTGTCCAGAAAGGGTGCAGGCCATGGGAAGATGGAAGTGTTGCAAGGGGGTGCACGCAGGGTGAGAGGGTAGATAGGCAATGGCAGGGCGGTGTTGTTGTGGGGTAGCTCAGGGATGGGCGATCTGGGCTCGACAAAGGGTGTTGATAGGGGGCCCATGGCAGAGATATGGAGAAGAAGGGGGTGCTGCCGGAAAGGTGCAGTGTTACCTGGAGATCAGGGAGGGGAAAATGTGCTGGCGGTCTTACGGTGGTGCCGTGGAGATGGGGGATGGACTCGGCCAGAGGGGGTGCGACAGGGAGGATATGTGTAACACCCTGTTCTTGATATATGTTTTAAGCTACGTATTCAGATTCTCGATCATATTTTTTAATTTACTTTCTGTATTTATTTTTGTTTTATGAATATTTTATTCGATCATTTTGCATTGGATCCGAATTCTTAGACTCGAAGTCAGCCCTAATCTAAAGCGGGGACCCGATCCTAGTGTATTTCTCGATTTGATCTTTTCAATAGTCAAATTTGACCGATTTCAGCTTTAAATATTATTTTTTAATATTTTAGATTTTTCATAAATTTCTAAAAAAATTTGAATTAAATTACAAATTCTTCAAAATCGGTGTCGACCAGTATTGCTGGTCGATTTCAGAAATTTTAATTTACAAATGGAGTTGAATTTCTAATTTCTACTTTCATATTATTTCTTAGAATCACATTTTCTATTTTAATGCATTTTTTGAGATTTTTCTGAATTTTTCAAAATCTGGCCTGCAATGGTCGACCGGGGGTCTACCGTTCTGGCCTGAAACAGTTTTATGAAGGGATTTTGAATTTCAAACAAATTTTAAAATATTTTGTATTTATTTAAGGGTAATAGAGAAATGTACGGGTGATGAAATACATGTTCTAATATTGTTATAAAATATTAAAAAAATTATGAGACATGCATCAAAACTAAACATGCAAAATACTGATACTACCAAAACTTGTATTTTCTAAAATCATGTATTTTGTGTATGTAACTTCTTGAGCAATACTACTATATTCTATACTTTAACAAATTAATATCTTATAAGGCTCTAGGTGACTACAAGATCTTCAACCGGGCTTCTCCATTAGCGACGATGAGTGCTTTGAGGTTTGATCCCATATTTGAATCTTATTGAGTCTCCAACACCTTTCTTTAGAGGAAGATAAACTCCTTGAATCATTAGAATCCTGAGATAAAGTTAAACACTTGAACTTGATTAGTACAAATAACCATATATGTTTTGTTATTATCAAAATCATAAACCTGGGTGATTGTAACCTTAGGCCAACAATCTCCCCCTTTATGATGATGACAAAATATATGAGTTATGTAAGATAAAAGATATGAAAGAACTTGAAAAGCTCCCCCTCAAATTATGTTTTCTATCAAGTACAAGAAAATATTATAACTTTAAATGGATTTAACAATATAAATAAGTCACACATATATGCATATAAAAAAAAATATCAATATGAAATAATATGCATATATAGCCTACCATCCTTCCAATCCTCCTTCCTCCAACCAATATATAAGCATGGTAAAAGAGATTGGATATAGAATACCAAAATAACTTAATAACTCAAATATCTCTCCCCCTTTTTGCCATGTATCAAAAAGGGTGAAGACATCTATTATAGAAGAGATAATAATTTGAAAAAGTCAAAAGAAATTCGAAAATATTTTCAAAACTCATGAATCCATAATACCAACATTTAACTCGCTACAAATGAATGAGAATTTATTATAACCTAGTGGCTTAGAAAAAATATCTGCAAGTTGAAAATCAGTAGAAACATAATCAATTTCAATATCGCCTTTCTCATAGTGATATCTAAGAAAGTGATATCAAATACTTGTGTGCTTGGTCTTGCTATATCGATTTGCATTTTTAGTTATATGAATGGTGCTAATATTATCACAAAATATTTTAATATGATGATAATGCAAATCTTAGTCAAGGAGAGTATGTTTCATCCACAGGACTTGTGCACAAAAAGCCCCGGCCGCAACATACTCTGCCTCGGCAGTTGAAAGGGCTACTGAATTTTATTTCCTGGAAGATCATGAAATAAGACAATTTTCTAGAATTGATAAGTACCACTTAATGCTCTTCCTATCCACTCTACAACCAGCATAGTCGGCATCCGAATAACTCGTCATCGGAAATTTTTTGGTTTTTAGATACCACAAGCTTATTCCAATAGTGCCCTTAAGATATCTAATAATACACTTTACCACAATTAAGTGAGACTCTTTAGGACAAGATTGAAATCTAGCACAAAGACATATACTAAACATTCCGACTTACTAGCCGTCAAATAAAGTAAACTACCAATCATGCTTATATAAGGTTTAATGTCAACATTTATACCTTGTTTGTCCTTGTCAAGCTTAGTAGTAGTGGCCATGGGAGTCTTGCTTAGTTTTGCATCTTCAAGTTCAAATCTCTCGATGAGTTCTCTTGTGTACTTGGCTTGATTTATGAAGATCCCATCACTTCTTTACTTAATTTCGAGGCCAAGGAAGTAGTTTAGCTCTCCCATCATAGACATCTCAAACTGGTTCTTCATGCATGATTCAAATTCTTTACAAAACTTTTCATTAGTGGACCCAAAAATAATATCATCAACATAAATTTGAACAATTAGGATATCACTATTTACATGCTTTGTAAATAAAGTGGAATCAACTTTATCTTTAACAAAATTGTTTGAAAATAAAAAAGTTGAAAGTCTTTCATACCAAGCTCTTAGAGCTTGTTTTGAACCATATAAAACTTTATCAAGTTTGTACACAAAATCCGGATCTGTAGGATCAACAAACCCGGGGGGTTGTTCAATGTACACTTCCTCTTCTATAAAACCATTTTAAAACGCACTTTTGACATTCATTTTAAAAAAGTTTAAAATCTTTATAAGAAGCAAGGCAAGTGTCATCCGTATAGTTTCAAGCCGTGCTGCGGGTGCAAAGGTTTCCTCAAAATCATTACCTTCAATTTGGGTGTAACCTTAGGCCACTAACCTAACTTTATTTCTAATAACATTACCCGATTCATCTAACTTATTCCTAAAAATCCATTTAGTACTAATAGTTGGTCTATCATGGGGTCTAGGAATAAAATGTCAAACTTGATTGCACTCAAATTGATTGCGCTCTTCCTGCATTGCAAGCAACAAATATGAATTGGCCTCAGCTTCGGGATATTTTTTGGCTCAATGTGTGAAATAAAAGCAAAATTCTCACATAAATCATGGAGTTTGGATCGAGTAGTTACCCCTTGGATACATCACCTATGATAAGGTCCTTAGGATGATTTGAGACAAATCTCCAATCCTTTAGAAGTTGTTGTGTTGGCTCCACTTCAACTTCTTGAACTTTACCTTGTACTATATTTTTGGTTTTTCTTCTTCTATAGGTGAGTCCTTCAAGGTTATCTTCTCCATGTCTTCACCTAAAGAATCAATCTTCACAACATTCTTCACAAAAATATTAGATTCCTTAAACTAAAAATGTATAGATTCTTCAACAGTCAAGTTAGATCTATTGAAGACTCTATAGGCTTTATTAGTATTTGAATACCCAACAAATATGATTTTATAAGATTTGGCATCAAATTTTCCTAAATTGTCTTTAGTGTTTAAAACAAAACATTTACAACAAAAAACTTTAAAGTAAGAAACATTAGGCTATCTCAAATAGTAAAGTTCAAATAAAGTTTTAGAAGTATTTTTATAAAAATAAATTCAATTTGAGATGTAACATGATGTGTTTACGGCCTCAGCCCATAAGTATTGAGGGAGTCCGTATTCATTTATCATTGTCCTAACCATTTCTTGAAGAGTACGATTCTTTCTTTCAACGACTCTATTTTGTTGTGGAGTTCTAGGACATGATAGTTCATATTTGATTCTATGTTCTTCACAATAGATGATAAAGGAGTGGTTAATGAATTCACCATCTCTATCATTTCTTATACGTAAAATTGAAAAATCTTTTTTTTCAACTCTTTTTCTAAACACTTGAAAATGTAAAAAGGCTTGATCTTTGTGTTCTAAAAAGAAAACCCAAGTAAAATGAGAAAAAACTTTAACCAAAAAAAGACAAAACGATTTTCACTTAGACTTTTGGTTTTAGTTAGACCAAACAAATTCATGTGAATTAACTCAAAGGGTCTTGATGTCATGATATCCTTGATTATTTTAAAAGAGAATTTGGTTGTTTCTCAAGTTGGCACGCATCGTAAATGTGATCCTTCTCAAATTTCAAGCAAGGAATACGTTTTACTACTTCTTTATTGTTGATTTTACATAGATGGTCAACTGAAACATGACCTAGTTTCCTATGCCACAACCAAAAGTTTTCATTAAATGCATTTAAACATGTAGCATTGCATTGCAAATTTGACATATCAATCATGCATACATTATTTTCATGAAAATCGAAAAGTACACATGCATTAGTTTGTCTATCTAAACATTTCAAGGTAAATCATCAAAAATCACTTTGAAACCTTTATCACAAAGTTGACTAATACTCAAGAGGTTATGCTTGAAACTGTCAACTAAAACAATATTTTCAATTAAGAGAGATAAGCCAATTTTAATGTTACCTATACCGCTAATTTTTCTTTGGAATCATCTCCGAAGGTGACGGTGACACCTTCATGATACCTTGATAGGGTTGCAAAATTGTTGATATTCCATGTCATATGCCTTGAGCAATCGCTATCAAGATATCACTGCTCCCTACGTCTTGGAGCCTTGGTGTGTACCTATATCAAGTAACAAATTGGTTGATTTTGGCACCTAAATTTTCTTGGGTCCTTTAATGTTAGCATTTTCGTTCCCAAATGTGATTGTTTGAAGCATTTATTTTATCAAAGCAAAATTTGGCTAAGTGATCTTTTCTGTCACAATAAGTGTATGAATAAATTCTATCATAAATAAAAGCTTGATGGGACTGTGGGGTGTGAACATACTTGGTGTGTGTAGTGTGTCTAGCATGATGTGTATGTTTATGTTGTGATTTAAGAGTGTGGGTATGTGTGGTCTGATGAGCATGTGTAGTATGAATATATTACTTGGAGTGTATTTCTTAGGAAACATTGCCTACAACCTAACTTTATCAAACTCACATTTCTATAGCACATCTCCTAAAGAGTAAATTTTATCTTTTAAAATAGAAATTTTATTTTTATCAATTAATAAAAATTTTGCTTTGCATGAAACTTTATATGCATCAAAGTCTTTTTGTGTGGATAAGAGTGTAGAAAATAAATCATCTTTTTCTTTAGAAAGAATAACAATTTTATTTTGAAGGGTTTCATTTTTCTTTTTCATTTTTAAATACTTTTTTTAAGAAAATCATAGTTGTTAGATAATTCTTCAAAAGCCTCACCCAATTCATCCATTGTTTATTCAAAATCGTCAAGTGAGGGTTCAGATGTTACCTTAGGTGTGTTATCATTTGTCATGAAACGCATATGTGTTGTATCCACTTCTTCATAAGTTTCACTCTCTGAGTCCCATGTAGCCTTGAGAGCTTTCTTTTTGTAGGGCTTTTTGGAGGTTGAAGGTTTGCTTTTGGTCTCCGGACAATCCGCAACCATGTGGCCCGGCTTCTGGCAATTGAAGCATATAACCTTCTTTTCTTCTTTCCCTTGTCACCTTCTTCTATTGTTAAATTTTGCCTTGTTGTACATCCTCCTTACATTTTTCACTAGGAGGGAGAGTTCTTCATCATTCTCTTCTTCATCACCATCGTCAGAGATGGTGGGAGTGGATTTGAAAGCGATCACTTTCTTTCTTTGTGCTGCCATCTCTTCCCTTACCTTCATGGGTCTTAAGGTTTCCTATAAGATCGATGAGCTCTATTTCTTCTTTGTCGTTTAGCTCCATTAATGTAGTAGCCTTGACTTTCTATGACGGTGGAAGCGTCCGAATGACCTTCCTTACTTTTTGATCATTGTCAATGACATCATCTAAAGAAGTAAGATAATTAGTTTTTTAGTAAAATTTATTACCATGGCATCAATGGTGTCATTTTCATACATGGTGAAATTTTCATATTGAAAACGTAAGAAATCAATTTTTGCTCTCTTAACTTGTGATGTTCCTTCGTGTGTGACTACTAGGTGTGTCCAAATCTCATAGGCGGATTTGCAATGGATGACCCTAGCAATATCATCATTATTCAAAGCTTGAAGTAAGGCATAGTGTGCCTTAACATTTACATCAAACTCCTTAGTGGTAATGTCGGACCAAGTGTCCGCATCACCAATGGGTACACTAAAGGATTTAATCACCGCTTTTGCAACCCGACATCCTAAGAATTGTAAAAATACGGTCATCTTAACCTTCCATATAGGAAAGTTAAGGCCATCAAACTTGGGAGGGGTCTTAATACCTTCGGTCACTTTTACTACAGTGGATGAAGATGTATTTGTGAAAGAAGTGATTAACAATTAGGATCTTGTTGGCCCAAAGGCCTTCCACTCTAGTTTTGATGATGATTAACTCATGTAGTTATGTTTACTAATAATCTTGTGTTGTTTAAGTTTCAGATCATTAACCAAGATATTAGTTGGTGATTAGCTTCAACAAGGTGTTTAGAAGCTTTTCATGATGATTCCAGGGCCAAAGCGTCAAGATCACACATTGTCTAGCCCATGGATGGAGTTTTGGAGCAAGTCTACTTGAAGATGAAGATCATCAAGAAGACTTAGGTATCCATAGTTTAGTTAGTTTGTTTTAGATCCAATTTGTAAAGCTTAGTATAGTTGATATGCTCAAGTGCACAACACACACGTTTTCATGTTTTGGATTTGGTTTTCATGAATAGTAGATCAAAACAAGTTTACTTTATTTCTATGTATATTAGATATGTTCTAGATATACATACATGGTTTAACTTGCTAAAACAAACTTATTTTGATATCCCTATTCATGTGTTGAAAAATCAAGTTTGATAAAAATACAAGTTTTGTTTTTGATAAAATTTGCAAGACTCAAAAATGAATTGATATGATTAATATATGTCTTGAAATTTTTATCACAAGTTTGTGTTTCCATATAAAATGATAAAATTATTTTTGGTGATTTTTAGAAGTATTAAAAGATTTTTAGAAAATATTTTAACATGTTTTTCTGACCCAGATTGTTGTTCCAGGCTTCAACCAAGTCGACTTGGTCCTCTGACTAGTCGACTAGGGGAGGAGTCGATCGACCGGGCCGGTCGACCGACGTGCACAAATCTGTGCACGTTTGGAGGCACTGGGACGGTCGACCGCTCGGGTCGACCGGGGCACTTACAGTGCTCTCTGTTTGTTTGGGTCGACCGGGCCGGTCGACCGCAGTTGCCCAACGGTCATATTTCTGACCGTTGGCGGTCGACCGGGCCGGTCGACCACTGCCTGTCAGAGCTGCCAGCTCAGCTCTAACGGCTAGTTTTGTTTGGGGGCTATAAATACCCCATCTCTTGGGCTGTTTTGTCAAGGTTTCAAGAAGAAAAATTTCAGTATTTTTCTAGTGTTTAAACAAGTTTTCAAAATAGTTTTTGTGCTAAAAAGATTTCATCTTTATTGTTTTGGGTTTTTGGAAAATCAAAGAAAATTAGGCTTTTGGGATATTGAATTGGATTTCACTTTTTATCATCTTCAAGAGATTTCCCAAGTAGTTTTTCTTTGTTGCTTGTTTCCAAAAACACCTAGTTTCCACACTTGAGCTATCTTCTATCCTAATCTATTAGGATCATTTGTTTTGTGGAAAAAGAGAAAAGAAAAGAGAGACTGTTTGTGGTCTTTTGGAACCACTTGTTGTAAACACCCTTATTCTTGTTGTATCCCTCTTAGGTAGAGGTGATCGGGTGATTGGTTTGCTCCCTCTAGTGAGAGGTGGAGTTTGGTTGTAAACCCTCTTCGGTAGAGGTGTTGGTTGTTATGGTTGTTTGGCTAAGGGCCTACCCCTCTTATGTGAGGAGGTGTTTGTTTGAGAGAGGAGTTAGGTACTCCATTGTTGTACAAATCCTTCTCGGTGAAGGTTCCCTCGGTGGGAGTCCTCGGTGGACGGTATAGTGGATTGGAAATCCTACACGGTGGTGTAGGCGGGGATGTAGAGCAAGGGTGCTCGAACCTCGAAACATATCATTGTGTTTGCGTTTGATCCACTTGTCTCTAAACTCTCTCTCTTTACATTTGTGCAAAGCATCATACTTCATTCATATCATATTTGCTTGTGTTGAGCATAATTCATATCATATCTATTTGCTTGTGTTGTGCCTTGCATAATTCACATTGCTATATCTTGTATATGCTTGGTTGTTTGTGTGTGCCTCACTTGTACCTAATCAACAAGAGCTTCACATAGCACCTCAACCCATTCAAGGGGAATCAAGAGGAGTTAGTCCAGAGCCCTTCACGGGAAATTCGGCTACACTTGTTGATTGTACTAAGTGTGTTTGCAAAATTCGCATTAGCTTCTGCATTTAGCGCACTTAGTTTTTTATTTAGTTTTAGATTAGCACTAACACCTATTCACCCCCCTCTAGGTGTTCCCTTTCAATTGGTATCAGAGCTAGTGCTCCTGATATTAGGCTTAACATCCTAGGAGTGAGATCCATTTGCTTGCTAATCTATTGTTTGCATTTGCTTGTTTTTGCACACATATAGTTTATCATGGCTTTCATGACCCCACCTATGTATGACCCTTCCAACATTCATGTTTGGAAGATTAGGATGACCGTTTATTTACAAACCCTAGGTCATAAAGTTTACCTTGCCATTACCAAGGAATCCTTCCTTAGAGATAGCAATCATATAGGGGCCAATGCACAAGCCCTTGAGGCCATTAGAAGCACATTATCTAAAGATTATCTTATACATGTTTCTAATATTGATTCCGCTTTTGTAGTGTGGAATATGTTGACAACAACCACCACCTCCGAGCTTCTATTGCCAAATCAACCGGAGGAATCTAGTGGAGAATCCGATTCACAATGCTTCATGGTCCAAGGGAATGACTCCTTTGAGGTACATTCGGAACCCCACTTAGATATTGATGATTGTGCTAGTTCTTCAAATGATTTTGTTGATCCCCATGCTTTGAATGAAGAACTATCCATTTTGTGTGAAAAACTAATAGAAAAATATAATTTGTTGAAAAAGAAAAGTCTAGGAATTGAATAAGAAAATAAGAGTTTGCATGCTAGACTTAACAATGTTTTGCAAGAGAAGGTTGAGGTCTATAATGAAAGGGATTCATTGAGATCTCAATTAGAACTTGCACTTAAAGAAAATGAGTTTTAAAATCTAAAAATGATTGCCATGATATTTTGAAGAAAAATAAAATTTGTCTTCAAAAGTTGATTTTGTTGTAAAAGAAAATAATTCTTTGAAAATAAAAATTGATTCTATTTCAAAGGATTTAGAAATTTGTTTAAAGAAAAATGAAGTTTTGCAAAATAAAATTGATGCACATGTTTGCCATGCTAGTGTAGCTTCTTCATCTAGTCTACCTAATGCATGTACCTCTTCTTCTAGGATCAATGATGATATTTGTATGTTAAAGAAGAGAGTAGATTGTTTGGGCTCCACTATGAGCCAATGTGCCATGAACCATACACGGTTGGAAACCTTGGTTCGAAAGAAACAAGTTCCATCATTTATGCATGCACACCCATCACGGCATACACATGCTCCACACGGACACCATCAACAAATGTATGCTCATGTGTACACATGTACACATTGTGGACGTAAGGGCCACCTTACTAAATTTTGTTATGATAGATTAAATGTTTCAAATTTAGCGAAGAAGTTTGTTTGGGTTAGAGAAGGGACTAACCCCCATGGACCCAAAAAGATATGGGTACCAAAGACCACCCCTCCTATTATTTTTGATGTAGGTGTGGGCTCTCACATAACGTGAGAGTGATGACACCTTGGAGTGGATGCGTTCCGTACTTAAAGGAAATCAATTGGATGCATCACTTTCAAGGGAAGATTTGGTGGAGAGGACCACCATGTTTTGGAGACAAGGAGAGTTGCTTCTTCGGTTTTGGTAACAATCCTTTTCTCCCATTTATAGTTTACATGCTTTTCATTTCATTGTTTATAGCATATTTCATTGTTTAGTGATTAGTATGAAAATGCCATGCTTGTTAGACTTGTGATATACATGCTTAGTCATTTTGAGACACCTATGTTTAATATGGATAAATTCTTTTGTGTTCTCACTATTTGGTTGATATTGTGTATATCATATTTCTAATAACATGTAGATATTCATAATAATCATGTTTTTCTTTATCATGTTGAATCTTATCTTGTTTTTGATGCTACATGCTTTGAATATATGTTTAAATGTTAGTTTTCATTAAGACTAGAATTTATACTTGTGCATATAGTGGGCCACAAATAAATCTATATATGTTTGGGCTTGATTGCTTATTTGAACCCATTAGATGTGCTAGTATAGTCTAGTTTTGATGATTCATACATTTCAAACTTGTATTCCATTTTTGGATTTGTTTTATGAGTTTTCACTTCATGTATATGTTTGTATTGCCAAACTTTAAGATATACATGTATACCCCTTGAGTCATTTGCCTTTCATGCAAATCTATATATGGACTCAATTATGTTTAGGGATATGTATGTATACTTATTGTGTTGACAATTTATACATATACCTTGAAATGAAATGTGTTTTGGTAAAGATTTAGTTTGATTTTATGTTTAATTGTTTAACTTCATGTATATGTCTATCTTGTCCAAACTATTAGATATACATGTTTATCCTTTTTGAGCCACGTGCCTTAATACATATATTTTTGTGGACTCGTTGTGTTTTGGATATGTATGTATACTTTAGTTTGTATTAGACATACATATACCTTGAAGATTAAATAAGTTTTAATGATTTTCATATTTTGGATGTTTTCATGTTTTCAATGTTTAAAGAATAATTGAGCTTAATTGAATATTTTCATGATTATGATATTCACACTTTATTTGTACACTCACATTTATTGCTTGCTCATGTTTTGTATTCATGAGTCATATTTATGCCTAATTGAATTAGAGTGTTGATTATCATGTGGATTTCATGTTTTATGAAAATTATTTTTAGTTTATTTCTTACTTGAAGGATTTCGCACTAGTTAACAAGTTTTCATTTTGACTAGTTCGTATTCTTCAATTTGGTAGTGATTTTTAAATAAAACTACATTTTCAAATCTATTTTGAAAACCCCTACCATCCATGGGCGGTTGGAAGGGAGATCATGTTCATGCATGCTTTACAAGTGAAAATCATTTAAACTTGAACCATGATTGGGTGGTAGATTATATGAGTTATACCATGCTTTTATTGTTGTGTCAATTGGTATCATTGAACTCTTTCAATTGGTATCATTTTGATCTTTGTGTATACTCATATGTTTATTGTGTATGTATATTTTCAATTGGTATCATCTATTGGTGATTGGTACTCATTCTATTTCATACACATGTACTTGTTTTATTTGTGCTTAAGATATAAATTTTTCACAAATGTTGTTTATGCTAGTGCTTGAGCTTCAATTTTGTTTCAATTGATTACTTTTAAATTGGTGTCAAGCCCATGCATCTTTTTGGTTGGTATTTCATAAAGGGAGAGAAAATTTAATTTTGTCTTTCAATTGGTGATTCTTCAATTGGTATTTGTTTCCCACTCCCTTACTTTATGATTGAAAATTTTCATATTGGTATCATATATTTAATATGAAAATCATTTACAATTGGTATCAAAATTTTGTTTAGACATTCAAAATTTATTATGTTTAATTTCAATTGATATCAAGATGTTTCATGTGTTTTTACTTAAAATTGGTATCTAAAATTTTTTTTGAAAAATACAAAAGTTTGATTTGTATTGACTATATGCATATAGATTCATGTTGAGTGTATTGTGTATTGAAGAGCTTAACATCTCTTCTTTATGTGGTACACGTGTGTAGGGGGAGCTTCACATCTCCTCTTATGCATTACATAGTGTGTGTTATGTGAATTAGGGCTTAACATCCCTCTTTCATGTAATGCATATGTGTAGGGGAAGCTAACTTAGCGTCTTCCTCTTCATGAATATATATAGCATATAACATCTATTGATCTTTGGTCATTTTCAATTGATATCAAGATGCTTCATTGACATATTTATCTATTGATATCATGTTGTTTATAGTCACCCCTTCTTGATCTTTTTGATTGACAAAAGGGGGAGAAAAATTTGTTGATTTGATTTTACTTTGTTTACCCCTTTGTTGATGATTGACAAAAAGGGGGAGAATAATTTGTGGTTTATATATGCATACTTATGTTTTTGCATATATTAAGTTTTATTGGTAAGTTTTAAGTTTTATTGGTATCTAGAGCATCTAGTGTTTTGTTAATGTTTTATTAATTTAATTGGTATCTAGAGCTTCTAGAATATGTTTTATGCATGTTGATGCATACATGTTTATATGCATACTTGTGTTTAGTTGTCTTATGCTTAACAAATAAACAATAGATATGCATATATGTTTTGTTTTACAAATGTATGGAGATAAGAACTTGATGACTTTTATGATTATTTGACATGTTGTATTTGCATACATGTCTTACATTTGCATACATATTTATGAGCTTCATTGTCATATATTTTTATTTGTTTATGCATGAGTTAAGGGGGAGCTTCTTTGAAGCTTAACTTTAATCCATGCATATATAACTCCATGAGTTTGTCATCATCAAAAAGGGGGAGATTGTTGGCCCAAAGGCCTTCCACTCTAGTTTTGATGATGATTAACTCATGTAGTTATGTTTACTAATAATCTTGTGTTGTTTAAATTTCAGATCATTAACCAAGATATTAGTTGGTGATTAGCTTCAACAAGGTGTTTAGAAGCTTTTCATGATGATTCCACGGCCAAAGCGTCAAGATCACACATTGCCTAGCCCATGGATGGAGTTTTCGAGCAAGTCTACTTGAAGATGAAGATCATCAAGAAGACTTAGGTATCCATAGTTTAGTTAGTGTGTTTTAGATCCAATTTGTAAAGCTTAGTATAGTTGATATGCTCAAGTGCACAACACACACGTTTTCATGTTTTGGATTTGGTTTTCATGAATAGTAGATCAAAATAAGTTTACTTTATTTCTATGTATATTAGATATGTTCTAGATATACATACATGGTTTAACTTGCTAAAACAAACTTATTTTGATATCCCTATTCATGTGTTGAAAAATCAATTTGATAAAAATACAAGTTTTGTTTTTGATAAAATTTGCAAGACCCAAAAATGAATTGATATGATTAATATATGTCTTGAAATTTTTATCACAAGTTTGTGTTTCCATATAAAATGATAAAATTATTTTTGGTGATTTTTAGAAGTGTTAAAAGATTTTTAGAAAATATTTTAACATATTTTCTGACCCAGATTGTTGTTCCAGGCTTCAACCAAGTCGACTTGGTCCTCTGACTAGTCGACTAGGGGAGGAGTCGGTCGACCGGGCCGGTCGACCGACGTGCACAAATCTGTGCACGTTTGGAGGCACTGGGACGGTCGACCGCTCGGGTCGACCGGGGCACTTACAGTGCTCTCTGTTTGTTTGGGTCGACCGGGCCGGTCGACCGCAGTTGCCCAACGGTCATATTCTGACCGTTGGCGGTCGACCGGGCCGGTCGACCGCTGCCTGTCAGAGCTGCCAGCTCAGCTTTAACGGCTAGTTTTGTTTGGGGGCTATAAATACCCCATCTCTTGGGCTGTTTTGTCAAGGTTTTCAAGAAGAAAAATTTCAGTGTTTCTCTAGTATTTAAACAAGTTTTCAAAATAGTTTTTGTGCTAAAAAGATTTCATCTTTATTGTTTTGGGTTTTTGAAAAATCAAAGAAAATTAGGCTTTTGGGATATTGAATTGGATTTCACTTTCTATCATCTTCAAGAGATTCCCAAGTAGTTTTTCTTTGTTGCTTGTTTCCAAAAACACCTAGTTTCCACACTTGAGCTATCTTCTATCCTAATCTATTAGGATCATTTGTTTTATGGAAAAAGAGAAAAGAAAAGAGAGATTGTTTGTGGTCTTTTGGAACCACTTGTTGTAAACACCCTTATTCTTGTTGTATCCCTCTTAGGTAGAGGTGATCGGGTGATTGGTTTGCTCCCTCTAGTGAGAGGTGGAGTTTGGTTGTAAACCCTCTTCGGTAGAGGTGTTGGTTGTTGTGGTTGTTTGGCTAAGGGCCACCCCTCTTGTGTGAGGAGGTGTTTGTTTGAGAGAGGAGTTAGGTACTCCATTATTGTACAAATCCTTCTCGGTGAAGGTTCCCTCGGTGGGAGTCCTCGGTGGACGGTATAGTGGATTGGAAATCCTACACGGTGGTGTAGGCGGGGATGTAGAGCAAGGGTGCTCGAACCTCGAAACATACATTGTGTTTACGTTTGATCCACTTGTCTCTAAACTCTCTCTCTTTACATTTGTGCAAAGCATCATACTTCATTCATATCATATTTGCTTGTGTTGAGCATAATTCATATCATATCTATTTGCTTGTGTTGTGCCTTGCATAATTCACATTGCTATATCTTGTATATGCTTGGTTGTTTGTGTGTGCCTCACTTGTACCTAATCAACAAGAGCTTCACATAGCACCTCAACCCATTCAAGGGGAATCAAGAGGAGTTAGTCCAGAGCCCTTCACGGGGAATTCGGCTACACTTGTTGATTGTACTAAGTGTGTTTGCAAAATTCGCATTAGCTTCCGCATTTAGCGCACTTAGTTTTTCATTTAGTTTTAGATTAGCACTAACACCTATTCACCCCCCTCTAGGTGTTCCCTTTCAGATCTTTCTAAGGTTGTTAAGCCAAAACTAGAGATCAAGGTTCAGATACCATTTAAATACACCTAGAAGGGGTGAATAGGTGTTTTGCTAATCAAATGCAATTTTAAAATTACTTATGATGAATGATGCAAACAGTCACTCAAAACAAGAATTGAAGAAGGATTCCCCGTGAAGGGCTCTAAAACTTCTCCTCTTTGATTTCTCTAGATAATGAGTTGAGGTGCCCAATTGCCTCCTTGTTGAGATGAGTATATACCGGTAATGGAAGTGATGGAATGAAAGCTATTATAGAATGCAAGATGAAGCATTAAACAAGTATAAAGGAAATGAAAAACAATAGAGTGCAAGGCACAAGCAATCGCAAATACAAAGAAATTTGTTTCGAGGTTCGAGCCACCGCTCTACGTCCCTGTCTTCAATACTATGAAGGATTTCACTATCCTCTAAGGAATCTTCCACAAAGAGACCTTATACAAAGGAATTACAACTTGGTCTACACAAGACCGGAGTACACAACTCCACCTACTCAACCCTCTACACAAGAGGTAGCACAAAATCAACTTAGGTTACAAAGCACTCGGTGATCTAACAAGACCACAAACACTCTCTCTTACAGCTTCCTATAGAGTAGAATATGAAGTGTTGCTCAAGAAGTTAACTGAGAGAAGAATTCAATTAGAAAGAATAGAGGAGTTTTAAAACTAACTGAAAATAGCTTTGGAAGAAAAAATTTGGAGATTGAAAGCTAGAAAAACTCTTCTCTTTTGAAACAAACTTGAAAAGCTTGTAAACTTGTATATTTTCTTGTCTAAAACCAAAGCCCATGACCCATATATAGGCAATGAATAAATATCATTTAAAAATCATACTAGGTCATTTGGGGTGTGTTTAGACATTTGGAAACCAAAAATTCCGTTGGAATCCACTAAAAAAGAAAACAGACTCAAAAACTAGCCGTTATGGCCATCTGGAAATTTAAACTGTCAGTCGACCGACCCGGTCGACTGACCCCAACCGAGAGTTAGGGTCTCTCAGTCGGTCGACCGTAAAGGTTGGCGGTCGACCAGTCGGTCGACCGACAACGTGCACAAACATGCACACCCTTGGCCAAAGGCCCGATCGACCACCCGGTCGACCGATCTGGCCTGCAATGAGCACCGATCGACCGGGCGGTCGACCATTCTGGCCTGAAACAGTTTTATGAAGAGATTTTGAATTTCAAACAATTTTTAAAATATTTTGTATTGATTTAAGGGTAATGTAGCAATGTATGGGTGATGAAATACATGTTCTAACCTTGTTGTACAATATTAGAAAAATTATAAGATCTGTATCAAAACAAAATATGTAAAATGCCGATATTACCAAAACTTATATTTTTCAAAATTATATATTTTGTGTATGTGACTTCTTTAGCAATACTACTATATTCTACACTTTAACAAACTAATATTTTATAAGGCTCTAGGTGACTACAAGATCTTCAACCGGGTTTCTCCATTAGCGACGATGAGTGCTTTGAGCTTTGATCCCGTATTTGTCTTCTTGAGTCTCCAACACCTTCTTTTAGAGGAAAAAACTCCTTGATTCTTAGAACTCTGAGATAAACTTAAATACTTGAACTTGATTAGTACAAATAATCACATATGTTTGTTATCATCATAACCATAAAACCCGGGTGACTGTAACCTTGGGCCAACAAAAATATATATTTATATTTTAATATTATGATGTCGTGCACGTGTTTCTAGTGTTTCGGGATTTGCTGACTTTTCCGGAGAGATTTAGGCGAGTGTCCTCGCCCCATTTAGGTTTTTTTGCTTCATCGGGTCGACTATGTATTTATTCTTTATTCAATTGTATTTGTATTCGTCCGCAAGTATACCGATATTTGTATATGGCCAAGTGCCTAGGACTTTATATATAGTGTACCTGTGTTGAATGTTTGTGCTAAGATAGTTTATTTCATGCACATATACCATACCTGAAATGTGTTCTTTTACTGCTTTATATCATGTGTGGTCGACCCTTCGTGGTCGTTTAGCCTCCGACCTCTACACTCAGCCCCGGACTTCACCACTCCACTGTATTTTAGTTCCTATCACGTATATATGTATGCATGTGTGGTACTAACAATAAGGTACCCTTGTACCGATTCTGGATTTCTGCCCACTCTCGGATGGCTATCCAATAGGTTATAGGCCTTACACCTTATAGGTTTCGTGGTAACTACAGAAAACCCCGAGCGTACTCTAGCCTTCGGGCTCTCACCCACTTCCTCGAAAGAGGAGTACGCATAGACCACCAGGTCTCTCATGCTCCACCTGGTTGGCATTCTTAGTGCTTAACGCTTTATCATTGGATTCGTCTAAGCGGAACTCTGCTGGATTTTAGACTCGCCTTTTAAGCCGAGTCATTCCAGTAGCTCCGTCAAGCGCTCTAGTGATTAAACACTGTTTGTTGTCGTGCCTCCATCTTTCTTAGCTCCGCTTGAATGTTCTCTTGCGTGCTAATTTCCTGCTTGCTAGTTTATTTATTCTTCTATTCATGTTTCTGAAGAGTTTGAAATCTTATTTATATTTTTTCCTGAGACTGCATGATTTTCTGGTATTCGTACCAATCCTTATATAGGTATTGTTTTCTTGTATCGCTTGACATGCTTTCACTTGATGTGCTAATATTTACCGTGTTGTTTGTTGTCACCTGCCATGCCTGATACTAGACTCTCATAATTACACGATATGGGAATGATGACCTGACATCTTAATTATATCCTGATATATTCCAGAATAAACTGTACTTCTGATATACCTATACTTCTGATACTCCTGACTTGTTCCTGCTCATTACCGTAATATGATAATTATCTAATAAACTATAAAAAGGGACAACTTACATCGGGTCAGGAGAAACTTACGGATATTAATATATGTTTTTGTTTACAATGGTATTAGGTATGTTGTGCAACTAAAACTTTCGGTTCGACCTGAGGGCCTCCAGGTGATCGAGGGAGCGCTGGCTCCCTCCTCTTGGTACCATCCTAAAAAAGGGCAATCCTGTAAGACCCTCCTACACGCCTTGCAATCAGTTCCATACACCAGCAATGGAACACCCTGGACCGTTGCCCCGGGCATGCACAGGACCCACTATGAACATTATTCGTTGATACCCCAGTTGGTTTCTAATAACAACCTTGCTTTATTCAGATGTGAATGTATGTGTGCTGGGATGCTAGTTCACATACATAGACATCTGACTAGGATAAGTAATGATAATAAAAGATGCAAATTAATAATTCGTTGTGTGTTTTGCAATTCGGGTCGTATGGACTTAGTTTATGATGACGTAAGATATATGGTATATGGATGAGGATTATCTTGTTTAGATTATTCCTTTGATGTACTTATCTCACAAAGCCATAAACTGGGTTGTACCGCTGGTTTTACTGTATTTGCTTTCATCGGGTTTTACTTCAGATTTTTGGTTTTATTATTATTAATATATTATATATTTATACATCCTGGCTTATCACTTGTGTCTTATTCCACTGATCTCATGTTCTTATCATATTATACCATGCTTGTTCCCTGGTTGATATCAAGTACTATCTCTCTGCTTGCTCCTGTATGCATGTACTCATGACACGATTTTCAATACATGCTCCTTTGATTCAGATTTATCGATACACGTGTGCTTGCCCTGCAAGCCACTTGGCATTCACCACACCACTTGTTGGGAGTTTTTGACTCCCCCGGATCCTCATATCCAGATCTCAGAGCTTAAAGCTTGTAGATTCTCCCGATTACTGATCAGAGATGTGCAACTGAAGTGTGGATCATCGGCAGACTGTCTGAGGCCCTATCCTTTTAGGACCGTGCTTGGCTCTCGGGTTTCCCTTTCGTGACTCGTGAGCGCCTTTTGTACTGTACATACTTATATATCTCTTTGAATTCTCGCATTTGCGCCTATCGGTGATGTAATTTTCTTGTAATATTGTGTCACATTCTGTGATAACTTTGTAATTGTAGTCATATGTTGAAATGTATAACGCACCATGTATTTTTGAACTCTGATTCTTACTTGTACTGATGCTTAGTGTATATATGTTAGGGTATCTTACCTATGTATATACATCACAATAACGTCTCCGTACCCGTGGGATCGGGGTGTTAGAATATGGGGATGTTGTTGGTGCTTAAGATAGGGAGTGCAGGGGTGCAGGCCACATGGGAGAGGGTATCGGCCTGAAGGAGGAAGTAACCCGGGGTGTTCCGGCGATGGCGTGGAGGAGATTCAACCATGGGGGAGAAGAAGAGGATGATTGGCATGGCTGGTGGTGGTTCGGCAAGGCGACGGTGCAGCCGTGGAGGCGGTGTGCACGGTAGGAGAGAGTGGGAGGGAGGGCGACGACAACCATGGAGGAGGTGAGATCATGATGATGATGGGTGGTTGGGCTCTCGCCGGAGATCGCGGAGGAGATGGTGCACATGGGTGGAGGTGGAGAGTGGCACGATGGTGGGTTGTTGAAGGCGTCAGTAGGGGAGAAGGATAGGAGGAGAAGTTTAGGTTTTTTATATTTGGATTAGAAGATAATTAGAGAGAATAGGGGTTTAGTTAGGATTTGGATTAGGTTAGCAAGGATTTGGTTTGATTTGTTAGGATTAGATATTTGGATAATGGGTTTGGGTATGAGTTAAATGGGTTATGGTCTATAGGATTATGGGTATCGGAAAATGGGTATTGCGTGGGAATCAAGGAAATGGAAATGGGTTAAAGCCTTGGCTTGCGCTAAAGATAAAACACATACAAATATATATCAATAATATTAATAACAAGAATAACGACAATAATAATAATTAACAACACCAACAATAATTATAAGCCATAAACCAAGTTACTTAATAATTAATACAATATATATATATATATATATATATATATATATATATATATATTAAGATACTATTATACATTATTAAGTCATGTGTTTCAAAATAGAGATATTATAGTAAGGGTACAGTTCGTGTCAGGATGTATGATGGGACATTGAGAGAGTTGAAGGAGGTGAGATATATTCCTAATATGATGAAGAATATAATTTCGGTTGGAGCTTCGGAAGCGGAGGGCCTTAGAAAGGCTCTTAGAAAAGGCATTCTTAAGATGTCTAGCGGCTTATTAGTTTTTCTGAAGAGTATTGACGCAACAATTTGTACTACTTGATAAGTAGTGCAGTCACTGGATTGGCGTCTTAAGAACAATTGGATGGCGATTCTACCAGATCATGGCACAGTGGGATCAGACAAGTTGGATTGAAGTCAGATCAAGCATTGGGAGGTTCATCAACTTATCATTTGAAAGCACGTGACAGTTGTGTTCTGGACAAGAAGAAGGTGAAATTTGACATCGATACTCACTATTTGCATGGTCTTCTTGAGTTGGTTCACGTGGATGTTTGGGGTCCTACCAAAATTGCATCACTTGGAGGCTATCGGTACTTTGTCTCAGTTGTAGATGATTATTCTAGACGGTTTTGGGTTTACCCGATGAGACAAAGAGTTGAAGCCCTTGAGTTGTGGTGAAGTGGAAGGAGCTGATGGAAAATCAGATAGGTAGGAAGATCAAGGTGCTTCAATATGATCATGTTAAGAAGTACAAAGATTCTTTCCTGCAATTTAGCCAGAACAATGGTATTGTTACCCACTTCACAAATGAAAAGGATGGTATAGCCAAAAAGATGAACCGTGCCTTGCTGGAGAAAGTTTGGTATTTATTGTCTAATGCATCGTTGGACAAATCATTTTGGGTTGAGGCGATTGAGTATGCTAGTCATCTCTTGAATAGGCTACCGACGACTGCGATAGAAGATAAGACTCCATTGGAGATTTGGTCAGGTAGAGCTGCTCGTGATCATGGTTCACTTTAAATATTTGGTTGTTCGGCCTATGCTGATGTTAAGAAAGACATGTTGAACTCTGAAGTGAACAAATTGTATTTTTGGGATATACAGAAGAGTTGAAAGGCTACAAGTTATGGGATCCGAAAAATAGAGGGTTTATCTTGAGCAGACATGTCACATTAGATGAGGCTTCAGTTATGAAGCCTACCGTCTCCCAAGAGGTGGAGATGAGGAAGACCAAAGTAGTATCGCAGCAGGTGGAGGTTGATGCTACTCCACATTATCCAGTTGGTTCAGCATCGTCTGGGATTCCATCGGTCGTGATGCCGGGTGGAGATCGAGTAGTCGATATGGATATTAAACAAGTTGAAAAAGGTGGTTCAGATGCAGCTAGAGGAACCAAAGGGAATCCGCGAAGGTGGGTTGTAAAAAAGCATGTATCTCATGTTGATGAGGTTCATATGACTTGGCCAGTTAGATTTGTTGCTGCAAAGAAGAGAGTTGGTTGAGCTCAGTGGAGGTCATTAGGATGAACTACGAGAGGCTTGATCCCTTGAGCAAAGGGTACATAGGCAGTCGTGATGGTGCAGCTGCTTGATGATGCAGCCCGTATGAAGTTATTTGGTGTATTTGAGTTCTCAAGAATTGGCAGTGGAAGCTGATTTGGACTTCACGTAGAGTTGAACTTCACGTAAAAGTGAAGTGTTGTGATCTCGATGAACATTTGATCTTCCGATGAGAAGATAGTTGAGCTTTCATAAGGGGGACGTGCATCCAGTTTGTTGAGCCGATGTTGGTATTTGATGTGCTTTATACAGATTTGGTTGGACCGTCTTGAATACATTTGGACTAGAGTGCCAATAAGTTGGAGAGTCAGTATTGACTCATGTTGGGTTCTTCTTGAGGTTATTTGGAATAGTGTTTCATTCAGTTACTGAGTTGTAGACACGTTCGTTGGTTGGCTCATATGGTGTTGTTTCTCTTCGGTAGGGTGTTAGGAAGGCTTGTATAGTGCATCCCGTTTGGATAGCTGAGCTAAAATTTGAAATCTTTACAATTGATATTGGAGTTTGGAGAGAGTTGCCTGAGGGGACGACAAACTCAATTTAGATTGATTCAGTCATTTGGATCTGTTGAGATCGTTTGTGAGTTAGGAGAAAGTTGCTAGTGGCGACAATAAACTCAATTATGGATTGAATTAATCACTTGGATCTGGTGTGATCATTTGAAATCAAATGTAAGTGTGCTGGTGATTCGTTTTGGGAACCTGTTGGTCCGTTCGACCAAGTCGAGATCGTTTGTCGATTTTGCCAAGATCGTGTGTCGATTTCATCCGGATCGCTCAAGCCGAGATCGTGTGTCGATTTCGCCGGGATGATGTGTCGCGCCAGGTGTTCATCGGAGTTCGTCTCAAATTAGGAAAATCTTCACCAAGGTGGATAATGTAGATAAACTAGGGGTGAGCAGAGTTCGGTTATAACCGAAATAACCGACCAAAAACCGAAACCCGAACCCGAACCGAACCGAACCGCTCTAATTCGGTTGGGTTTCGGTTTTGTGTTCCAAAACCCGAATAGACCGAACCGAACCGAATTTCTCACCCTATATATTAACCTACTCAAATTCAATTTAGTGAATCATATAGTTCATAATAAAAACTGGTGGAAACTTATCTCATTAGTTTTAGTAATACCATCTTTTTTATGTTAAATATGTGAAAGCAATATTAAGTACACCATCACAATTGAGAATAATATTTATATTAATATAGTTTCTTTTTTCATTCTTATCATTAAAAGTTAGTAATAATTATATGAGTTTTGATATAAGAGCTCAAATACGGTGAAAAAGTTTTAGAATATGAAATTTTCAATTCATATTAAGCTTAAAATCTTTTTCTTATTTCTAATTTGGGTAGTGGATATTTGAGATTATAATATTAAAGGATTATAATATAATGGTGATTAAAAAATATAAGAAATGATGGCAATATATTGACCTAACCGAAAAAACCGAAAAAACCGAACCGAACTGAGTCGATTCGGTTCGGTTCGGTTACTAAGTCTAATCGGTTCGGTTCGGTTTTGCAAAAATTAGCAAAAACCGAACCGAACCGACCGATGCTCACCCTAAGATAAACGGCAAAAAACAAGAGATAGAGTTTTTTAAACTCTATGACAGGAGTTCGGTCGACCGGGCGGTCGATCAGCATGTACAAGATTTAGATCGGTCGACCGATGTTGCACGAGGAACAGGAACCCAGTTAGGCCGATCAACCGACATTTCAGTAAGTCTTATAATGCCAGAGGACTTTGTGCAATCGACCGAGCGGTCGGCCGCACACTTGGGTCGGTCGATCGGGCGGTCGATCGATAGTCGGGTCAGAACGAATTCTGGACCCAACCTGGAGCTGTTATGGGGGTTTCTTCTCCTCCTTATAAATAGAGGATGTGAACCCATTATTAGGATTAATGATTTCTGAAGAGTGTTCTTGAGAGAGCCAATTGTAATCATCTTGTATCTTGTGTAAATTATCAATAGATCTCTCTCTTCTGTCCCAGTGACGTAGACATCTTGCTGAGCCTTGTAAATTTTGTTCTCCTTCTCTTTGCGTGTGTGTTTGTGCATTTAGGGTTAGTGTTCTTGGCATGATCCAGGCCCAACACACAGTGTGTGAAAGAAAAAAAATCTTCCACATGCATTCATATCTGGCATTTCATATGCTCTGAAATGTGGTCTCTGGTGCGCTACTTTCCAAAAGATAATATTTGACTCAACAAGCATTATTAAGTCCGGATAATATTTCTCTCAAGGGACAGTGTTCTTGAAGCCTCCCATTCAGGGAATCAAAGCTAGGGAACAAGCGGGAAAAAAAGTCCAGCTATGAGAAATTTTTCGCTACTCACGTCACGGCTACTCTCAATGTGATGAATGAAAAACTGACTGAACAAAATATGAAGGTGCTCAGAGAACTGGATATCGACCCCCTCTCTGAGGGTGACACTTGATCACTTGTATCTTGCTTTTATTTTCTTCCTTTGTTGTTTTTCTTTGTTTTGTTTATTATCAAAAAAATTAAGTTCGGATCTAAGGCTTTGTTTGTAAGCCTAACTGATTTTGATCGCCTCTTTAATGAGAAAACAAAAGTTTTCAAGGCCTAAGACCTGGATGACGGGGCCGTTTGTTTCGCGTAAAACTCCGTAATTCGTAAATGACTTACTACCCAGTTACAATTACGGCGTTTGTTTGGACCGTAATTCGTAAAAGACTTACGTAACTCAACTAACACTCACTTGCAACCCAGTTATCACTCACTTACAGCCCAGTTACAGTTAATTTTGTGGTCATACAAATTTGTAATATTTTTTTATATTAATATTAATTTTTTTTAATATTTAACATTTTTAATATTATTTGCAGTATTAAAACTTTTAAATTACCAAATAGTTAATTTTGTGGTCAACTTTTTCACTTACGACTTATACATTACGACAACCAAACACCGTAAAGTACAGTACACTTTCTGAATTTACAATTTTATATTACCAACCAAACACCGTAAAATTTACATACATGTAACTCATTTATAATTGTAAAAGACTTTACCAATTACAACTACGAATTACGATCAGTTACGACAACCAAACAGACCCGAAGATTCCTATCCAAGCAGGCGAAGAACATAAGACGGACAAACAACAATTAAAAAGACAACTCAAATCCATTCCATGGGACACCAATATACAAGAGATCACAATTGAAAAAAAAAAAAAAAAAAATATAGATTACGAAAGAAACTCACCGTAACCTAATGGTAACTCACACCACCAAGTGACCTCACCCAAAGTGACCAAGTCCATCGAAAAGACTCCCACAATCCCAATCCTATCATAACCAGCACAAAACCAACCAGACTCATGCAGATTGAGCCCATGAGATGAGCACCATTGAGGAAGAACATCAATAACAACAACAACATCAACAGTACTGAGAAGCTTAGAAACTTTTTTGCTTGCTAAAATCTGAAGGCGGACAGTATCTCGTAAGCGACACGAATACAAATACCGTACAGAAACGAGACAATCTCACAAAACCTTGACGCATACATGTCATGGCTGGACAAGTTCTGTGCTTTGCATCCTGAAACTCCAATAGATCTTTCAATAGCAAACAATGCCAAAACAAATTTTGTTGCGTATAACAACTGGTGAACACCACTGGTTTACTCATCAGGAAACATCAAGTCACCAGAATCACCATGAACCAGAGTTATACTATAGGCAGTACATATCTCAACCAGATTTCTAAATCAAAACTCTAAATAACACTTAGCTAGCTATGTCAATCATAAACAGTAAAAAAACAATCAGTACTGACACATTGGGACAAACTATCAGTGTGACATACCCATGTATTATTGTTTCAAGTAACAAAAATAATGATGAGATAATGATAGGATTATGCAAATCAAGAATAATGAACTGTTATTTTTACAAGCACAAATAAACCTAGCACAAGACAAAGCGATGGGGGAAAGGTGGGTCAGAAACAGATCTCAAGCAGGTGCTGGAGAACTTTGCCTCCTCGAACTGTCAGAATTTGGCGAAGATGACGACTTTGGAGAAAATGACTTTAGCGAAGATGATTTCGGAGGAGATGATAAACTCCCTGATTCAGTTTCTGCGTTGACTACTTTAGGTGAAGAAGGAGATGAAGGAGAGGCAGAGCCAGCTGTTAAGAAAAGTTCTGGGGTGTCATTGTGGCGGCGGGGAGTTCGTGGCGAAGTGTGGTTGGAGTTAGATCGTGGCGAAGAGTGGTTGGAGCTACTGGGTGAGCCAGCCATGGCAGACAGACGTCCAGGGGAAGGATGGGAGGATAAGTGAGGTGGCAACTGGATGGGACAGACCTCCTCGACCTCCTCGATGCCTTCATTCACATAGACAACATCTTGCATCGTGAGCTGGTGATACTCTACAATCTCCCTCAAGAAACGATTCTCTCTTGAATAGATCGAGTTCTCGCGTGCCAGCCTTCCCTTCTCTTCCAGCAATGTCTCTAATTGGAGTCGTATCTACATCAAAGAAGCATGATTATCAGAGAAGTTTTGATTCCGCAGGGTGAATAAATACATCAAATCAGAACTCTACTATGTTATAACCAAGTTAACATTAGAATGACTTGAAAAGCACAAGTTAAAACAATTCTCAACTGGTTGACTGCTCCTAAACAATAACAAAAAAGAGCCTTTAATCCCAATTCTAACTCTATTTATGGCCATCTCCTTGATGATTATCAAGTTTCATTACACCCTCAATCAGGTTAGAACTTAGTCTACCGCTCGTTCGAGTAAGCACCTTGATTCACTCTTAACCAGCATAAAACCATCTCTGCTGTAACTAATGATTGACCTGAAATGATTTTCCCTCAAATCTTGTCCACAGGCTACCTCTAATGTCATGAATGCACTAATTTCTCACTCCATCTTTCCATTATCGCAGTACCATCCTCACCATTGACATTCTATTTTCATATTTGTCCTAATTTTAAAAATTGTAAATAGTACCTCCAAGAATATATATACATGTGTACACATGCATTTCCGTGTTCAACTGCAAGCCATGACACTCTAATTATATTGAGCTGCAATGTGAAGTCACATGAAATTTACGAAAGGTTGAGGTTGTTCTGAACGACAATATAAAGCATTAGATGAAATTGTGTTCCTGCGGCGGAGAAATCTGATGCACCAGATTTAGGTCAGCAACAACTAGTGCACACAACGGCCACCCAAAACCCACGTCAACACACCCTCCCCCCCCCCCCCCCCCCCCCCCCCCGCGCCCGCGCAAACCACAACACACACACACACACACACACACACACAGAGAGAGAGAGAGAGAGAGTGAGAGAGAGAGAGAGCAGTATCACTTCACCTCCCCTCAGAGAGAGAGAGAGAGAGAGAGAGAGAGAGAGAGCAGTATCACTTCCCCTCCCTCCCCTCCTCATCTCGCCACACGCAGGTAACTTTTAAGTTCCCTAGAGATAATTGATAGCTTGTTCCCATGCTCATGCCAAACAACAAGGGGGCCACCCCAATGGTTTATTCGGACCATTCAACTCGATCTAAATGTCAAGAAATGTATATGGGTGAAAGATATTAAAGATTTCCTACCCATTCATCAAATGTCCCCTTCTGTTCTATATTAAATAGTCGTTCATTCTACAACCATTGCTCAAATGGGTTAGAAATCTTCAAATCACAAATTTTATTTGCATGAGTTCCATGATTTCTAGTCACCACGAACAATGTGGAAATATGCCCACCTTGTCATTTGGAAAATGGGAACAAACCTTTATTATGTCCTAGGGAACTATAAATGCCACTTTTGTACATATACAAAAACACAAAGCAAATTAAAATGTTATGCATGTGAAAAATCATATCTTTCACATAAAATAAAAGAAAATAAATAGATGAACTTCAAAAGTCAATAAGAACCTTAACTTACAATATAGAATGTGATCTTGCTAAATTCACCTAGTCAATATCACTGTCTACACTCTAGATCCTTCTAGATATACTAACTACGACATAATGAAACATAATATTATATATTACATTATTACATATATATTTAAATGGTAAGGACAACATGAAAACAACATGTACCTATGCGTAAACCACATAAAATTAGTTTTGGTGTTAAACATCATATTTAAGAAGGCCTTTGATTATAGTTGCAGACAATGGTATGGGCCTGAGATGCCATTAAGAAAATAGTTTTCTAAAGAAGATTTCTGAGGCATATATATCAGAAAAACACAAAAATAGAAACTGAGACAGTTGGCCAAACTAACAATGTAGATTGTTCTAAAGCTATTGCAGTATATGATGTTATCATATAGCATGTACTATGTAGTCATAAACACGTAGAAAACTTCGCAATAGATTGCCACTGCTATGGTGGTCAGCAATTATTAAAAATTATACCAGAAGCACAAATTACTTTATTGTAGCATGTTCTGAAGTATTAATGTACTACTTTGTACACTATAGAATATATGTATATATTTTTATTATTTATATATTTAAAAAAAATCTATAGTGACATACAAATAGCTATCTATAATGCTTGCTGATGTAGAGCAAAGAGAGAAATGTTGGACATTGCATGTATGACTACTTAATTCATCTTGATTTATACACCTTAATTAGTCTAAAGATGAAAGATCAAAGGATCTGGAATCTTTTTGCTCAAGCATCAAGTGCTTTCAAAAGGTTTTCAAATCATCTTTCATCCTTAGACTAATTAAGTTGTGTAGACCAAGATGAACAGAGCGGATCATATTAAGACAATCTCTCGTTGCTCCACATCGATAGGCATGTAGATGGCTAACTACAGTGCCATTGTTAATCCTCTTTTCCCACTCTATCTATCTTCATGTGTGTGTATACACACACATAGACAACTTATAAAAGCACAATTATCCCATTAAGAGCGAGTTTGAGCCATTAGATTTATTCTATTATATTAACACTATTCATTTGTTTCAAATCTTAGAAAGAATTTTGTCATAAATAGTTTATTTAATTTTTAAATTATCAATCCTTGCCAACCTCCAAACCCATCTCCTATTTGGCCTCCGACTTTAACTTCATGTGATAAAAAAAACTCCTATTTTGACAGTGCATCCAGGCAGACCTCCAAATTGTCTTTCCTGCAACAAAAAATCCTCACATTCAACTTTTTGTACTCCAAATTTCTTTGGTTAGAAGGGAAAAGAGTTTCCTACAAATTTCTACTCCAATCTTGATTTCTGTTGCAAAAGCAAGGAGACTTCAAATTTGCACATGGTTTTATCCTCTTACACGATCCCCTTAGATTTTGTCTCTCTTGTAAAAGAAGATGAAACAACTTCGAACTTGAAAAGAGAGCAGACGTGAGTAGGATAAAAATTTCAGTAGTCAGAAAAGTTTACAATTTCTCATATATTTATCTATTAGTTACTCTTTTCTCTTCATTTGATAGCTTTTTTCTACAAAATAAATTTCATGGAATCTGATACGGTCCCACTGAGGCCTTGTTAGTCAATTGGAACTAATTTTTAGAACTAGAACTTTTTCTGGTAGAATATTTTATGAAACTATAACTTTTTAGTAGAATTTGGTGAACAATTAGTGAAGAATTAGAACAATTGAAACTTTTTCCAGAACATTTAGGACTAAAAAGTGATATATTTCCTAAAACAATTGATGATGTGGCATCTTATTTTATCTTCAATCAATTAATTATTACTAAAAATATTAAAAATAATGCAATTGAATAGGGGTACAAACCGAACTTGAGCCAGCTGACCTTGTTTGAGTTCGACTTGTTTATTAATCGAGCGGGTCACAAGCAAGCTAATTCAATAACGAGCCGAACACGAACTGCTCGTGAACAATTTGTTTATTCCGAAATTCTTGAAATGAAGGTTTTAACATTGGCACCAAGAACTTCTAATCACCTCTTTAAGGAAGAAGAGATGCTTATAATTCAATTTTTTAACAACTCTCTTATATTTCATTATATGTGAGTAACTAATATGATAATGAGGTGTCTAACGGGTACAATTACAATTTATGCAAAAGTATTTGCTAAATATATTTAAATATTAAATATGCAGCTTGTTTGAATCGTACACGAGCAAGCAACCTTAGTTGATTTTAGTTTCTTTGACTTTGTTTTATTTATTTAAAATTTTTTAATTCATCAAAATCAATTAAATATTCCTTAGTTAACATAAAAAATAGATCAATTGTATTTAAAATATTAATATCTAATGTCATAAAAATTACTAATAAGATTTGACCAGTAATTAGCAAGATTATTATTAATCTTTAACAATTACAAATAAAAAATAGTAATTATCAAACATTAAAATTTATACATTTGCAAGATACTCTTATTATTAGTCACTAAGAAAACTAGTTACTAATAATTAATAATTATTAATTATTAAATGATTCATGTAGAGAGAGAAAAGTTCCAGTCGCAATTGATGGTTCTCGTGAAAAGCTAGACAATTTAGAGGGTGGAACAGTCTCTTTTTTATATAGTGGAACAAAAAGTGAAAACATTTTTGTTCTAATTCCAGTTTAGTTCTAATTATGACTAATACTTAAAAATAGTTCAGTCAGATCCAACTCCAATTAAAAGTTCTAATTGACTAACACTCAAAAAAAAAAAAAAAGTTCTAGTTCCAGTTAAAAGTTTCAATTGACTAACACCTTAAAAAGTGTTCCACAAAATGTTCAAGTTACAAAAAAAGTTCTAGTTGACTAACCCCCATAGATATTTTCACTCCATAATTATAGAATTGGTAGCAAATTTTTTCTGAAAGTTTATGAACTTTTTTTGTACTCCTGATTTTTCGATTATAATAATTTTATTTGATTATAACATTTTTCTTGAAAATCTTTATGGGGAAGTCGATAGATTCACAATTAAATATTTTTGTTCAAAAATTATGAAATTAATAGAAAACTTTCTTTATAAGTCTATGAATTGTTTCAAATATACTATCGATTTCTCAGTTGTAATCCTCCATCATGTATTTATTTTAGCTGTTCTTTTTTAAGTGTAATTTTATTTGAAAATTTAGAGGTCTTAAGTCATAAATCTATAATTTATAATGCTTAATTTACGTAAGTTTTAAGATTTTCTATTATATAACTTTTAAAAAAATATGACTTGTAGGGTTGTGAAACTATATAATCATGCTTTTTGCCTCATTAAGTTACCTAGCTTAGCGAGGCGTCACCAGGTCGTACTTGTTGGAAAATCATCGGTTGTTAAAAGTATTGGGTCGATATCAAGAGTCCTTTTGAAGCCAAAATTCTGATTTCCATAGATTTAAATCCTTTTACAGTTATCCAAATTGAACGTAAACTTGAAAGAGCCCTGTAGACTGAAAACATGGTTCAAAGTCGCGGTCTCGGCCGCCGACTCGACCCGCATAGAGACGGATCGGTCTCGGCGACTCGGATCGGACTCGGACGATATGCGCAAAACGCTACATAGAAAGCTAAAAAAATTATGAAAAATCATGACAAATCTTTAAAAAATATATAGATATGAATATTCATGTATCCAGTGTTCTAAATATCCCCGATAAACCCCGATATTGTGCCGATATTGCGTTTACGGCACCTAGCCGCAATGATTTGGCACATCCAAACGATATAGCATTTTTCATCCAAAATCGCCGATAAATAGGAATAGACCCGATATATCGGCCGCAATTTCGGTGATTTTGGACCCGATATAGCGTTTTACACCCAATTTCTAGGTTAGGTATTTGGGTAATTCGAGTGATGTGACAATGTGACATTTTTGAAGATTCTACACTTGGATAGTGATTATGGATTATAGGCTTAATGCAAGTTATCGAGTTAAGTATATCTTAACATATAAGTTTGATGTTTATGTAGATTTATATAATTTATGTATATATTGTCCATATTGAGATGTGATTAAAGACAAGAAGATATGTATATTACAGTCCGATTTTGACATCCGATTTTTGAAAATATCCCCGATATATCCCGATATATCCTCATCTCCGATAAATTTTTCCGGCCGATGTAGCCGCTGTGGCCGCCATTTAGAACACTGCATGTATCACATATTCAAAACATATCACCTAACACAAAATATAAAGTGAAAGTATAAATACAAGCGTCGTCAGTAGAAACATATAAAAATACATGAATAATATAGTAAATTGCATAAAATAATTCATAAGTACCTACTAATGTAGTCATTTTCACATTGAATTGTGAGGATGCATAAAATTATCATTATCATCATCCCAACAATAAGTATAAAAGCCAGGTATATAATTTTCATAAGGATAATAATATATTTGTGGGTGAGATATTGTATGCTGAGATGATTGGCTAGAGGATCTAGCATCAGAGTAATATGGCGGTAGGGGTTGTTCATGGTGATAAAACCCAAAACCTCAATATTCAGCGCTGCTAGTAGAATATTCACCAGTGTTACAATAATCAGTGCTAATGTCAAACCCAACCTCTGTAAATGACCTTCAAGACTATAATAACCATGTAGGTAGTTTATATGTCCATTCGAATAATCATCGCTAGAGCTCAAATCAACCAACCGATCTAAATGCCTACGCTAATGAGAAATCCCCGCTCGGCCTCCATGATTTGAATTTTGTGTGGCATAATACTCTAAATCTCATTTCATAGCACCACCTCGTTGGCTTCCACCAACATCATGAGTCTTCACCATTACTGCCATCACCGTCATAACCGCCATCATTATCACCGCTATCACCATCGTCGTCATCACCGCCATCACCATCGTCATCATCACCGCCACTTTCATCAGTACAACGAAATACATTCATCCAACTAACTTAAGTCATCTGGCGGTAATATCGGTTGTTCTCCCTCCTGAATCCACTCATCTAATATATCATCATCATTGAAAATATTATTCAGATCAATTGGGTTGTAATAATCATCAGTGTCGCTTTTGCATGTCAAGTTTCTTACTCGCAACCGCATATTGTAATGCACAAACACTAGTTTATGTAACTTTTTCATTGCCAACCGGTTGCGTAATTTTGTATGAATCAGCGACTAAGTGCTCCAATTTCTTTCATAACCCGATGAACATGTTTAGCTTAAAAATTTGATGGCAATTTTCTACAGATTAAGAGCTTCTTCGTCATAGTTAATCCACCAATCAGCTGAAAGAGATTGTTACGTTACTCTTCTAGTCAGTGAGCTTTCAAATTCTCCAACTCCATCCACAAATAATTTATCTGTAATGTTAATATTTGCATAATGTTATATCGATAGAATAAATAAATTATTATTACCTCATTAATAGCTCTTACTTGTTTATTCAAATCCGGCTCCAATCTTTTAATGACCTCTTTTAATCCATTTCTCACTTCTGGACGTGTAGAATTTTTTAAATATTGTAGTGTTGGATTAAAAAATATACTGCAATAATGTAAACACATGATTATTATGATATGACAGTTTCAATTTCTAGTCAATAGATATAATTTATTGGCAAATGAATTACTAGCAACATGCAAATGTCTATGCAATTGTCCCTCCCAACTTTTACCAATGATATCCCAGTACTTCTTCCAATTCTTATTTGATGTCTTTATAACCAATTTTGTTCTATCCATAGCTTCATAGATAATAGATAATGTAGGTTCCTTGTCCTGTTCCACTATCTCCAAGACTCTAATAAGAGAATCCATAATGTTTTGGACCGCTCTTGCCTTTTCCAAAACCGGTCAGTCAGAATGAGATTAGAAATCTTATCTCTCACACTTTTTCTACTACTTTCTTTGTTGAACTCACGTCATTCACTTGTACACATTTTTTTCAAATCTTGTTTATAGAGCAAAAGACTTTCAATAGAAATAAACTCGATGGCAAACCGTGTTATACTTGGCCTCAACAAATCTCTATTTCTGATAAATAGTTTATTAAATTCACCACTTTGAAGTTATTGTAAATGAATGATGTGATCATCTTATTATCATCTAATGTCTCCTTGACTGATTTCACTGAGCCAATATCTTCAAGCATCAAATCAATACAATGTACTACACAGGGAGACCAAAATAAATATTTTCTCTTCTACATCAATAAGTGACTAGCTGCTTTGAAACTTGCCTCATTGTCTGTTACAACCTGCACGATATTTTCTTCACCAACTTCATCAACAACTTTATCCTTTAGAGAGTATATAATCAACAGCCTTTGAGATATTAGTAGTATCAACAGAAGTATGGTAATCATGCTTCTATCATAATAAATCATGAAATTAATAATAAGCTTTCTATTCTAGGAACTCCAGTCATCACATATGATCGTGCAACCATACTACGGCTATTTTGCTTTTATTGAAGCAATATATACTTCAATTTCTTTTATTTTCTCCAAATAAAAATTGCCAATCTGGTACCATGTAGGGCCTTTTCCACCTGAGCCTGCCTCCGCACTAGTATTAATCATGACTTGGTAGTAAAAACCACTATCAGCTGCATTGAATGGTATTACATTGTAGTGGAAGAATTTCGCCATGAATTTTCTAACTTTTTTAATATTCTCAGTTAAAAACATGCTTTTAATTGATTTCTATTTCGTTGGGAACATGTAAAGATCAATACCACGAGCTGAAATTTTAGCTTCTCTAGTGATAAAACTCCGATGCAATCCACACTTAATCCCTGATCTTGAAGACTGCGAACTACTGCACCAATATCTTTTGCATGACCTTCTGTCGATTTCCAAGCCATTTCACGATTTTTTTCATAGCTTATTTTAATTGTCTTCTTTCAACTTCTTCTGAACCGCCAACTTCTTCAATTTCATTTTCAAAATCTTCATCGACCACATCATAAAAATTTTCTCACTTAAAGATTTCATAAGTCACTCTTTCTTCAATTTTATGGCCGCTCTTTCTTTACTACCTTCAAAAAGATGTCTCATTCTTTTGGTACGCGCAAGCTCCTTCTATTTGATCGGGTACATGTGTTATATGTTGTTTTAATCTAGTGATACCACCATGAACTTGTTTGTATAATAATTACACTTTACAAGTTTTTTACTTCCACCAATAGGGGTACCATGTTCCCATCCAATATTGCGTTGCTTTCGAGCCATACTGAAATTTAAAAAATTATCTGTTAAGTTAAATTAAAACTAAACTTAACAAAAGTAACTAAATTAAAACTAAAATTAACTAAATCACATCAATAGCTAATTAAAATAAATTAAATTTACTATATATTATGTTTACTAAATTAAATAAAATTACTAAATTACCTAACTTAATTAACTTAATTTAAATTAATTTACCTAACTTCAATAAAATTACTAAATTAAATTACTTAAATAAAATTACTAAATTAAATTAAACTAAATTAAATTAAATTAAACTAACCTAATTTAAACTAAATTAAATTAAAAAACTGTTAAATAGAGAGAGACTAAGGGGGAGGAGGAACAGAGGTGGAGAGAGATGGAGAGAGAGGACAGAGAGACTGAGGGAGAGGTACAGAGGGTGAGAGAGAGAAAGAGAGAGCTGGGAAGGGACAGAGGGGGAGAGAGAGACAGAGGGAGAGAGAAAGGACAGAAGGAGAAAGACGGAGAGAGCTGGGAAAGAGACAGAGGAAGAGAAAGCTGGGAGAGGGACAGAAAGAGAGACGGAGAGGGAGAGGACAAAGAGAGTGTGGGAGAGAGCGACGATCGGCGAGGAGCGATACGTGGAGGCGATCGACGGAGCACGGGCACCGGCGAGGAGCGGCGATTAGGCGAGGTAAGTTTTGGTTTTTTCTCTTTTTTGCTCGCTTTATAGGCGACCGTCATGGGCGAACAGATGGGAGCCTGACTCGGCCTCGACTCGAAGTCGAATCGGCCGACTCAGCCAAGTCTTCTGACTCAACCGAGTCAGCCAAGTTGAGGCCGAGTCGGGCTCCCCTAAGCTGCGTCTGTTGGCTCGGGCCTCTGAGTCGTCTCGAAGCAGGCCGAGTCGAATACGACTCAGTCGAGTCGTATCTGACTCGGCCGAGTCTTCGAACACTGACTCAAAACACCTCTACATATGTAATCTAAGGTTCCGTAAACTTTGCTAAGGAAATTCGCATGATAACGACTCACATTATCACATAAAATGCATGGAAACATCAATGTAACAACTTTAACATAGATCATATCAAAGCCAACTCATGAATTACAACAACTTCTAAAACTATGAATCAAAATAAATATCCATAAATCTATCAAAAACCTGCATGCATAATTTGCCAAAAAAAGAAATTAAAATACAATTTAATCACATCTATTCGTGATCCATAGAAAATTTTCATAGAAAACACATAGCACAAAATTATAATAACGAAGATTACATAGTCCAACAATATGAACATATTTATAATCATATGAATCTATAGATCGAATCACACACTTGAAAAAAAGAAAGAATAACAAGATCCATAGCATAAATTTATAGAAATCGCAATTATAAAATTATTCACCATAAATAATCACAAGATCTCATGAATTTGTGCGTGCCCCTATTAGATTCGTTCATGTGAACAAAGATTATAACTTTACAATAATCAAGACCTAAAAATAAGGCTTTACAAGATGCTACATGCAATAGATATTCAAAATCTAAATCAAATAACATCAAATCCATATTGATTAAGTAATCCTCTTTTCCAATTCAGCGAAAATCCATACAAGATATTTTATCTTGATTATGTAGCAAGATAAAATATAGATCTACAGCAAAGATGTGATTTTTGACATAGATCTACAATAAAGTTATGACTTTTAATACAGATCTACAATAAAGATCAAAGTTTAATACATTATAATAGTGTTCGACAATAAAAATACCAATTTTGAGATGTGCTCTAGGATAAAAAGTTCTTGGATACAGTGCGTAGCCCGTACTCTGATACAAATGGAGGAAAAACATAGCGGAGACAATTATGGTGCACATCTATTAGGCATGACCCTAATATGCTAATAAACACAAGCTTAATTTAGATCACTTGTCTCTATCTTTAGATGATGCAATATCCATGCATTTTCGAAAGATATCCGAGATTCTATGCTGCTACATGACCATTTTCTCCTTTTTCACGGTCTAAATAGCCTTGCCCGAGACTACGAGAGAATTGGGTATTGATTTGATAGTTTACAACTTCACTTATAATATGATAAACTATAGAGATGAAAAGTAGGTGGAAATATTTTGGGTAGAGATTTTCTATAGAATTTTCAATAGATTTTATAAATAATAATCATCACAAGGAGTTTATATATGAGACGTAAGCCCCCGCTCCAAGTTTCCTCTTTCTACCAAAACGCTAACCATAACAAGGCAAAGAATTGGTTTGAACTGGTGTGGGTGCAGGTAAGCCGCCCCGACCCTTATTGGGCCAGGTTCAGCTCAGTATATAAGTAACAACTCAATCTTCAATTGTGTAGCCAAACAAGGGGAAATGAACACCAATCTTCAATAAACTCACCATGTTGAAAGTAATAAATCTTAATTTGAAAAGAAATGTATATATAATATGTGTATGTGTGTATGTGTGTATAAAGAGAAGGATGCTGGAGGCGGATCCTCCTCATTCAAATTTAATATTAGGGCAATCAGAAGAAAAATTCACTACGTTAAAGTTCATATATATCATTTAAAATGTTAAAAAACCAATAATCAAGTTTTACTAAGCTTTTCTACGTGTCCATCAATTAGGAACAAAATGATATCAATTCAATCTCTGTATCAGCATAACATTCATACGTTTTTAGTATCAAAATCAACAATATCATAAATATTGGTTCTTTCCTCTCGGTCGTATCTGAAATATCAATATCTTGTCTCGTATTCCCAATATTAATATATTAGTATTATTGGGTTGTGTTCGGCTCAATATCTAAGTAACAACTCAATCCTCAATTGTGTAGCCAAACAAGGGGAAAAGTACAACAATCTTCAAAAATCTCACCATACCGAAAATAATAAATGTTAATTTGAAAAGAAGTATATATAATATATGTGTGTGTGTGTGTAGAGAGGATGCTGGAGGCAGATCCTCCTCATTCAAATTTAATATTAGGTCAATCAAATGAAAGATCCACAACGTTATTTATATCACTTAAAATGTTAAAGTAATCGAGTTTTACTAAGTTTTTCTGCATATACATCAATTAGGAACAAAATGATATCAGTTGAATCTCCGTATCAGCATAACAGTCATATGTTTTTAGTATCAAAATCAACAATATCATAAATATCCATTGTTTCCTCTTGGTCTTATATGAAATATCAATATCTTGTCTCGTATTCACAATATTAGTATTACCCATATGACGTATTGTATCAAACAATATCACCTTATTATTTTAAGATAATTTATATTGTTTACATGAACAAATAAAGAACGGTGATGAGTATAGCATTTATTGTAGGTAGGGTGTCAAGATAATGAAAAATAGGGCATTTACCCTTGATTCATAATTGCCCTAACATGGCAGCCATGTGTAGCGTGGACACTAATACCATAAGACAACACACATGTTGGTACGTGTCGAACACCAACGCTTGTTGGACATTTTTTGATATTCATCAGACACTTTTTAAATGTGCTATTAATTATATAATATATTCCTTTTAAATTTAGGATGATGTGTTGTGTATTTCTCATGTGTTTCTAGTTCACATGACAATTTGAAATATTTATTTATCTTCATTTATTACCAAAAACTACTTTAGAGGAAAAATGTCATCAAAATATTAACTTGTATAAAACTAATAAGTTTAAATATGTTTAGATATAAGAAGACATATTGAGTCTATAGAAAGTCATAAAAATGTATAATAGGTAAAAAGTTTTAGCATATGCAATCATGGTATATTATTATATTATTAGAAATGAGTCAGGATTTCTGGACGCATTGACATGTTTATGTATGTATAAATGCTCTCTCTCTTTATTATATATGTGAGTGCCCTGGATTCGCAATGCTACTGCCAGTCATGCCAACACATCTCAATCTCGGTCGTTGTATTCGGATTTCATGGACCAATTACCACTTTGCTTTCCTGCATATAGAAAAGCAAGTGGTACTCAGCCCTTGAAATTCGAGTCTGATGGCACTTGCAGCGTCATTGAAGGCAGGCCGCTATAGTGACACTGTATATCCCATTTTCCGTGTCTGCGTGCGAGCGTGCACGCCTGCGAGTGCGTGAAACGTCATTCTGTCCCCATGTCCTACTACTTTGAAGGATCCTGTGTGTCAGTTTATGTGCTCATGTAATGTTTGTGCTTCTTATTTCAGCATTAACCCTTGATTCATGAACTATCATAAAGGATGAAGAATCACTCCTAGGTTCAAGTATTAGTGATAAAAGCAAGCATTTGTATTCAGGAAATATGCATAAATAGTAGACCTAATTCTTAAGATCACATCGTCTGAAATCAGATTCATTACTTACATTGATCTTAAAAAATCTTCTCTTCAAAAAAATATTGACCTTAAAGATTAAAACTTCAGTTCATATATGGAACAGGAGCATACCAGATCATCATCTTCAAGAGTGTCTCCCTTGTCACGACATTCTCTCAAAAGCTTGTTTTCCTCTTCGAGCTGAGCACATCGCTCCTTTGCAAAAGTGAGGTCAGCTTTAACAGTTTTTAACTCCCGCAAAAGAAGCTTGGCCTTGGCAGCCATTGCATTTGCAACCTGTAAAGCACAAGTACAAGGTGATACATTTATCATTTCATATAGATGTACTGCAGGAAAAAGAAATACAGTGCATATTCTACCACAGAAAGAATCTTTATATAAACCAGCAAGAAATGAAGCACAAGCACAAACACTTGAAAGTGAGTATCGTGTCCATGTCAGACACACATCCCACACTCGCACGGTTCGTCCATACTACTACATATGTATCACACAAACTGGGACCAAATTCAGAAAAACCGAAAAATTCTAAGGAATCTGTGTCAGCTTTAAAAAAAGGAAAAAAAAACTAATGGTTGCATTTCAAATGCCTTGTAGCCATATTTGCTTAAACGTACAGAAAAATAGATCCTTTGACATAAGTGGGAAACTATTTGCAGAATCTAAACAACTCGCAAACATGTGAGGGGAAAATTAGCTTGCAATGAGGTATTGGATAGGACTTTAGATTTCTTTGTTTGATTTCATACCTAGATTAGAAGTCATGGATTGAAATCGTTAAGATTTTACATTGTTTTGGACCTTTGATTCCTATTTTTGATAAAAAAAATGTTTAGATCTCAAGGAATTTAAAGTTTACAATATGCATAGGCACAAACGCACACGCAATGCAGACATGTCCTGATGTCCTCTCGCCCTATATTTTAAGGATCTGCCGCGTCACCCTGTCTGTATCGTGTCCTATTTGTGTCCCATGTCCTGTCATGTCTGTGCTTCTTAACCATGAAAGCAAAAGGGATACCAAATTATTGAACAAAATGTTGCATTATAGAATAATGCTTTCAACAGTAATCGTAGTGTCACCAAGACCAGCTTTTTTTCTTTTCTTTTTCTTCCTTTTTCTCCCCTAAATGGAGTCATAGCCAGTTAGACATAAACATCACTCTTTTGCTCTTAAGCAAAGTGAGACGAGGTAATTTTTTCCTACTAGGAAGAGAAGATCTAATGAAAGAAAACCTGCAATTGCCAGCTCAAGTTTCCATGCACTATTTTTTCCCCATTTGGTCTAAGACTCTAAACTCTGCACCATTCCAGCTCCCACTAGAAGTAATTAAATACCTGTTCACATTTGGAGTTGTGTGAAGTTTCAGGATATCATGCAAATTCCCACGTTTGAAAGTTACATGTCAATTTGTTTAGTTTAGATGCACAAAGATCAATGATTTGGTTTTTCTTTGTAATATTTTTCAATAGTGCCTCCAAGGGTTAAAGCAATATGCTCAGCACAAGTCCTCCTAAGATAGCTCTTATTCTTTTGACAATTAATAAAATAATAAAAGACTGGCTCCGAGCTGAAAGAAAAGTTCAATTAGGTAGTATAAAGCCAAATACATGCAAAGAAAACTTCAACAACCTAGAAAACTGACTCCTGGTATATAAGTTTTGAAATACAAATCCTGTTTGCGGGTAAAATAATTTGGTCTTCTAACTTCTCAAAAGTCAAAACTACTGTTTTTTTTTTTCAAAGAAGCTAAGAGACTTTTTTTTACAAATTACCGTAGTAAAAAACTCATGCTCATAGTTGTAGGTTTGAGACGTTAAGCAAAAAAACCATTTTGAGGCAGCATGATAAATCGACAGATAGAATAGCAAAGGCTAACACATGCAAGCAGTATTTCTATGTAACCCAGTGATACACATTTGCCACCTTACGTCGCGTGATGCCTTCAGTTGAGTCTCATAGTCATTTAGATTTGGATAGAGATAATTTGAAGCTGAGAGATCTGTAGGCTGATTCCGTGCACTGAAACTTCCGCTCTTTCTTCTACTTTGCAGCTTCCATGTTTCTTGGTTGATGTCTGCTGTCCTGTCCTCCACAATTGCCAAACCCTCCTAGAGAAGTGAAAAGGAAAGAAAATTACTGGATGGAATTTTTTTCACCAGAAATGCTATGATAAAAGTTACAGAAGAAGTTTTCAGTTTCTGCTTCCACAAAATGACATGTGTATTATAATTCTTAAAAGTATAAAAAGAAGAAACTGGATTGCAGATATCACTATTGGAGATAGATGATAGTATATAACAATATAAAGAAAGGCATATGTGATTTATATTATAGTCCTAAATGACATGTATAATGATACATAACAAAATCATAAATAGAAGATGGGTGGGTTACAATCCTAAAGAGATGATATATAGCAGTCATAAAGAAAAGCATGGTAGTCCCTCAACAATTACTCAAAACTAGAAGGTGAGTTCATCACATGCTTTTGTAATTAAAACTTGAAAATAATTAACAATATTTATTGTTCACAGGCTTAAAGGAATACATGGTGTAGATAGATGTCACGAAACTTACTTCAAGCGCATTTTCTATTACATCACCAATGTGGTGTAGGGAAGAAGCATACTCTGAATCTTTGTTAAGTGAAGAGTTTTCTGAGTTATCGTAACTATCAGGTGAGAGATTAGGTTGTTTAAACAGAGACGAATCACAATCCAAACGTTTGATGATAAAAGGCAAAAAAAGGGAAGATTTTAAAGAAATATATAACATCAGACCTAAATCTAGTGAACTGGACAAGGTTAAGCATTATCAGGCTAAAGCATTAGCGCAAGTGTTAGCAACAAACAAAATTTGCAAACCTTGCTATGTTAAAAACAGGTACTTTATATCTTATACTACAGTCCAGTTTAAGTGAAATAAAAACTAAATAATCTATTTCTAAATCTGCTTTTTCACTGGCTCCAAATGCATTCTGCCAAAAACCACCTTAGGATAACTGATTGTTTCTTCCTAAAAATTCAAAGCACTTAAGACCAGCTGGCAGATGCAGATGTCACTTACCTGACCACCTGCTAATGTGTCAGGCATCTGTAGATGGCTCCTATCATGGTCTTCAAATTGCTGGGTAGCATTATCATCTTCAAGAATTGATTTAGCTTTCCTGGCCAAAAAGCCCCAAAAGCCATACTTGGCCTCGTTCAAACTTTTCATTGATGTGTGCTCATAAGTCACGGTGTCCTGCATTCCAAATCCCATAGTGCTTACAAGGAAAAAGCTAAGCATAAAATCCTAGATGTATACAGAAAAAGATGCTCAACACAACAGAAAAAGTAGATCCGCAAGGAAAGGGAGGAAAATGGAACCAAGCATCAAAGTCATATAACATTTCTGCAAGAACAATACATGTATATATGTAAATTAACCAGTAAATTGTTATCTCCAAGATCCTGAACCAATTTAAGTCGTGAGCTACTTAAAAATCTTAAATAGATTTTTCTTTGGAACATCAGGCTCAAGTAACAAGATAAGCATAAGCAAGAACATTCACAACATAAAAAATGTTTTCAGAGCATTTGATAACCTCCACTACTTTATCTTGTAATCAGGATTAAATAACAAATAAGAAAGAAAATTCAAGCATATAGAAATGAATTCCAATTAATTTAATAACCATATATTGCTTTCTTTAGCCATTTCCAGGATAAAGTGTATAAATTTGATAACCAAAAATAGTAAAAATTTAGAATGTTTTGCGTAGACAAGCATCATTGCCGAAGAAGATAGTACTAAAATCTAGAGATTCATCTCATTTGATCAAATTCACATCAAGCTATCCCCTTTTCCAGAGATGGCATGATGTGAAACGTGAATGCATGTGAATCAAAAATTAGTGATAGAACAAACTTTGACACGTTTCACTGACTATTACGATCTTGAGTAGGAAAATGATTAAAACTAATATGAAGCAGATGGTTTAACAAAATGTGCAATTGCAATCGTACCGTTCTAAATCTAAAATAAAATAATGCAAATACTCAGTTACGATGGTAAAAACTTGTACAATCAATATATAAGATCAATAAACATTGGGCAGCAGAATTTCAAAGTCTCACTATTTGTGGCAGCAGATATAATTGATAAAATAATAGAGATGATCAAAGAGCCCATAAATAAATAAACCATGTAAAGAAAAAGTTATCTACTGATGATCACAGAGACCTTAGTGATCTGTAAAGGATGCCTGCGCGTAGAGCTCATCATTGCGATCGTAACGGTTCGGAAAACACCTGAACCTAGCACCGGATGTAAGCGTTACGCCCGAAGAACAAAACCAATTCAATAGCGGGTCTGTCCTGTTTCTGAACCCACTATGTAGCAAGGGTCAGGTTGCTGAAGTGGGTTTACAACTTAAACCCGTGTTGATATTTCTTTGAAGTGGTATAAGATGCGGTCAGGTTAGTTGAATTTGAAACCCAACTTTATCACTTCTTCAACTGGTTGTTCGACGAACCCACGCAAGAGAAGAGAGGGTCAGACACTCGGGGAAGGTGGTGCGACAGCGACAGGTGACAGTGGGGCAGCGGTCGGGCCTCGTACTCGCACGTGAATAGGGACGTAGCAGGGAGGCCTTGCGTGGTAGAATCTGATCGTGAGTGGCTCTGTGCTTGATCTCGTGGCAGCGATGGTGGCTAATAGGGTCTCGTGGAGAAGCGTCGGCGCGTTGACAAGTGCGAGGATGGGGTCGATGGATGGTAGCGAGGCGTTGGAGGAGGTCGACAAAGTGGATGGGTGTTGGGTTTTTGGCGTTGTGCGCAATGTGCGGTGCAAGTGGAAGAAGACAAGGGCAGAGAGAGGGTGGGGTTGTTAAGTTACTTGGTTGCAAGGAGAGAGAACAAAAGAGAGGGAGAGAGGGATGAGGTTGTGGTTCTCTACTGTGAAAAGAGAAAAGGAGAGAAAATAGGGGCTTGGCGGTGGCTTGGGAATAGGGAAAAAATAAAAGAGGGGATTAGGGTTTAATTGGAGGATAATTAGGATAATTATTAGGGTTTCCCTAAACAAATTGAAATAGACTAAACATCTCAAGGTAACTTTTGTTTACAAATATTCTTCATTCATTATTCCAACTAATCCAAGAGTTTATAAATAGACTTTACAAATTTGCGTTCCAAACCACAACTGATGTGGTACTAAATAAAAAGAAAATACAATATCTAACTCCTAATAAATCAAAACACAACTAAAAGATAAAATTACATAAAAGAAATACATAAAGTCTTCAGCTGCTAGAGCCAATCTAGAATGGAGTTCTTTCGCCTGCTTCAGCACTTGATATCTGCATCATTCTTCCTAAGTGGTAAAAGACTAGACTCCGTAGAGTCAGGTAAATAGTGCTCCCAAGTTATACTGGATAAACCTGCTGCAAATCACCTCGATCCAACTGTGAGTCAACAGTCGGTACTTTTTTTGCCATGGTTCACAGTCGCGGTCTCGGCCGCCGACTCGGCGGGCAATGAGACGGATCGGTCTCGGCGACTCGGATCGGTATCGGGCGATACGCGTAAAACGCTACATAGAAAGCTAAAAAAATTCTGAAAAATCACGACAAATCTTAAAAAAATGTAGATATCCACATTCATGTATCACATGTCCAAAATATATCACCTAGCACACTAAACATAAAGCAAAAGTATAAATACACGCGTCGTCGGTAAAAGCATATCAAAATACATGCACAATATAATAAATTACACAAACTACATTCATTAATAAATGCTAATGTAGTAATTTCCACATTGAATTGCGATGAGGCACAAAATTTTCATCATAATGCCGAGTCGACTGAGTCAACTCCGATTCTCGGCCTAGTCGGTCTCTTCTGAGTTGAGTCGACCGATTCGTGACTCGGACTCGTCTCGGAGCGGGCAGAGACGGATACGACTCGGCCGACTCGTCTCCGACTCGGCCGAGTCTTTGAACCGTGTTTTTTGCAGCTGTTCAAGTACCTGTGAGTTCCACCAGCTTTGATGGTGATAGTCTCATCCTCTAAAACTTTATCAACATTCTCTACTATAATGGGATGAGTATCTCAGAGTGGGGTAAGGTGTGGTCTCTTAGAGAATGGCTTAAGGGAAGGTTTAACAACCAATGTGATAAATCAAAACCCTTGTAATTCACTAAGTCATTAACATTGAAAATACAACTAATGTTAATCTTTCGGAAGATTTATAACATAAGTATCGCAATTTAGTTTATTCAAGATCTTGAAAGGTTCAGCACTGCCGACATGCAACATCTTAACAGTTCTCGAAGGAAACAGTTTCGGATAAATCTGAATCATCACATAATTGCCTACATTAAAAGTCTTAAATATTTTTCTACTATTAGTTCACAAAGTAGGCTTCACATTGCTCTATTTATTTCCATCATTGATCTCTTTGTGTAGTCCGTGCACGTGTTTGTGTGATGCAAATGCAGACTTGAATGTGCTATAGCGAAATGTTGTCGGCAGTAAGAGAGAAGCAGTTTGCGGATATGGTATGCATGACTAATGGAGATAGGAAAAGAACAGTAGCAATAAGGTAGGGAAGGTGGAGTTAGCAGTAAAGTCAAAGTGGATGTCTACTTGGGTTGTCCAGTTTTGAGTTTCTAGGGTAGTAACTTAATTTGTTTACTCTCATGCTCAAATTTGACATATGGTGGATCGATCATAAATGGTGACATTTTTGTCGAACCATGGTGTACCTAATATGACTTGACCCCGCACTCATGATGATCACATCACACAAGACTTTGTCTTTGTAATGATTAAAATTGACTGAGATAAGACATTGTTTCACCTCAGGTATCGTGGAGTCAATTCAAGACACTTTGAATAAGTGGGGGTGGGGTACAACCTCTAATCTAAGATATTCGAGCGATTTCGATGATATTATATTGATACAACTTTCACAGTCCACAATCACTTTATAACTCTTATCTCTAATTTTAGTGAACACGTGAAAGGTAGCACTTTTCTCTAATCTTCTTTTTTAGTCGGTGAGGAGACACATTTAACAACAGACAAGTGAGTTGATGGTGTTTGATTAATATAAATAAGACCAATATCATCACTTGTGGGCTCTTCGTCAGTTTCAGAATCTTCTCCATAAAAATGTGCACATCAGAGTCTCACTCAGTGGCTTTAATGGGCGTTCCATCTATAATGGTGGTTCTGACGAGACTAGGGCAATTGGCAGTTAAGTGTATGTAATCTTGACATTTATAGCACTTGCTTGTGGAACTAATTCTGGAGGAATCGGGGTCCTTATTTGTGTTGTCCTGTTCAAGACTCTTACCCTTGATGTCATCCCCATGTGAAGGGGTTTAGGTACAACCAATTAGGCAGGGGAGTTGGAAAGGTCCAGACACTGATGTCTTATAATCGTGACTCTTGGAGGTATGATTGGCCCTACCAGAATTTAGATCTAGAACTAACGCATACGCTGCCTCTAACTCATTGACTCCTCTACCTAACAATTCAATTCGTAGGTCATCCCATGGTCAACTCTAAATCTAGAAAGAATTTGAGCTTTCCCTTCTTTATGGAGGGTAATACATCTGACGAGGAATTCATCCAATTTCTCGACATAATCCTTAGCATATTTGTTGCCTTGAGTGTATTGATACCAATTCTCCATGAGATGAGCACTAAACAATGGTGGCACATAGTTTGTTTCTAACTCTTCTTCCATCCTATCTCATGTGTCAACCGGTGATCGACCTCGGACTGCACACCTGTTTTCTAGATTGATCCAATACTAATTAGGTTGCTCAGATAATTTCATTGCAACGTACTTAACATTTTTAGACTCAGTGAGTTCGTACCATGTGAAGTATTTATCTAATTGGAGTGTCTAATCTATAAAAAGTTATGGGTTGTGACGTCCATCAAAATTTGGGACATCGATCTTGATGCTTTAAAGATATTAATCATCAATATTTGGTGGATTATCGGTGTTGTTACGTCGGTTGTTTCTCAGTGGAATTTGATCGCATGTGTTTTTCACTCTAGTCAGCCTTTCATCGAGTGTCTTAAGGCTTCTAGTTTAGTATTTATTTCGGCGAACATTACTGCAGTCTACTGAGAATCTATTGGAGAGGTGTAAGGCTTACAAGACTCTCCAAACAAATATGGGTGACCACTACGGGTGAGCATGCACTATACAAAACCTAAATGAAAATGAAGAGATACAAATCTAAATTAAATGATTTTTTAATGCAAAAAAAAGTAAAATTTCCTAACAAATGCCTACGTGATGCAGATCCTACCCTAATCGTGCTCTGATACCAAAATAATGTGAAACATGAATGCGTGTGAATCAAAAATCAGTGATAGAACAAACTTTAATATGTTTCACCGATTATTACAATCTTGAGTAGAAAAATAATTAAAAGTTATATGAAGCAAATGGGTTTAACAAAATATGCAATTGCAGTGTACTATCCTAAATCTAAAACAAAACAATGCACTACTCAATTACGATGGCAAAAGCTTGTACAATCAATATATAAGATCAATAAACATAGGGCAGCAGAATTTCACAGATCTCACTATTTGTGACAGTAGATATAATCGATAAAATAATGGAGATGATTATCGAGCCCACAAATAAAAGAACATGTAAATAAAAAGTTACCTATTACCTACTGATGATCACAGAGACCTTATTGGCTGTAGAGGATGCCTACGGGTAGAGTTCATCGTCACGATCGTAACGGTTCGAAAAACACCTGAACCAGGCATCGGATGTGAGAGTTACGCCCGAAGAACAAAATCAATTCAATAGCGGGTTTGTCCTGCTTCTGAACCCACTACTGTAGGGTCGGGTTGCTAAAGCGGATTTACAACTTAAACCTGTGTTGATATTTCTTTGAAGTGGATATGGGATGCGGGTCGGGTTTGTTAAATTTGAAACCCAATTTAATCACTTCTTCAACTGGTTGTTCGACGAACCCACGCAAGAGAAGAGAAGACGCTCGGGGAAGGCGTTGCAACGGCGGTGGGTGACGGCGGGCAGCGGCTAGGCCTCGTACTCGCACGTGAAGAGGGACGTGGCAGCGAGGCCTTGTGTGGTTGAATTCGATCGTGAGTGGCTCCTGTGCTTGATCTCATGGCAGCGTCAGTGGTTAATGGGGTCACGTGGAGGAACATCGATGGTGGCAAGTGCGAGGATGGGGTCGATGATGGTAGCGAGGTGTTGGGGGTCGACAAAGTGGATGGGATGTTGGGTCTTTGGCTTTGTGCGGTGCAAGTGGAAGAAGAAAAGGGAAGAGAGGGTGGAGTTGTTAGGTTACTTGGGTGCCGGGGGGAACAAAAAAGAGGGAGAGAGAATGAGGTTGTGGTTCACTATTGTGAAAAGGGAGAGAAGGAGCGAGAACAAGGGCTTGGCGGTAGCTTGGGAATGGGAGAGAAATAAAAGAGGAGATTAGGGTTTACTTGGAGGATAATTATTAGGGTTTCCCTAAACAAATTGAGATAGACCAAACATCTCACAAAAACTTTTATTTTCAAATATTCTTCATTCATTATTCCAACTAATCAAAGAGTTTATAAATAGACTTTATAAATTTTGTAGTTCCAAACCACAACCGATGTAGTACTAAATAAAAGAAAATACAATATCCAACTCCTAATAAATCAAAACACAACTAAAAGATAAAATTATGTAAAAGAAAATATATAAAGTCTTCAGCTTCTAGAGTCAATCTGGACTGGAGTTCTTTCGCCTGCTTTAGCACTTGATGTCTGGATCATGGGCATGACAAACATGCACGAGCAACAAAAAGTGATGAGCCTGTCATACTAAGCAATTAAACGTGAAGCCTTCTTATTGGGTGTCTGAAAGCATGTTAATGTTCTATTCATTTAGGATTATTTGAAAAGAATAACTGACTGCTGCCTGCATCAAGGGCTATTCTCAAGACTTAAAGAAAAGAAGGCCAATCAAAATTGTAACCACAGAAATGCCTCTTGCTCATTTTATCGTTTGATTTCACCTTTATCTAGGCCTTCCCTAGACTAGACAAATGTTGAGGGTTGCACCATGGTTGCATTTGCATATGCTTAGTCTGTGACAGATTTTCCTGTTGGTCAATTAGCAAGGGTTTTATGGAAAGATCTTCTCTTACCTTAGTTGCCTCCCGGGGCAATTTGGTACCAGCTCTGATGGTTCACATACATTGACAGTCAGTCAAGAGAAATTTCAACAAGCTCATGAGACTTAACTTTTAGAGGTCCGAATGATAAGTTCCTATGTTGATAAGCCTTCTATAACAATGAGTATAATTTGCAAGAAAACTGAGAGATGAAGAGGCATGCCAATCAAAATAAGAGGATAATGAGAGCAGGGATTTGATATAATGATTGCATTCCTCCTGGGCTCGCAGAAAAGAGGGGGAAAACACATAAATCTTTACCAGAAAATAAATCTAGAAAAGTGTGACATCTTCTAGTTAACGGCATAGAGCTAGTAAGTATGGTAGAAACAGGTATATTACAGTTGGAGGAGTGTAGCAACTGAAAACAAATTAATTGCGGGCAAACTTAAATGGTATATATAACTACTGCCATGTGAATTTGAAGAGGTTTTTAAAAGGGAGCGGAAAAAGATCTCTATTCACAGGATTAGAGAGAATTCAGAAGACCTACAAACACAATGCAACTGCACCATAATGGAAACAAACAGAGGAAGTAAAACTGATTTCAAGAGGGTGGTTAAGGCTTTTTTTTTCCTTATTGTTACAGTCATGGTCACCGAGAGGAGTATATTTAATGTTTACCAACACACACAAAAAAAAAAAAAGAATACAACTAAATAGAAGAGAAAGCAAATAGGATTAAGAGATAAAGAATCACGAGTTCACAAACTTTGTTCCGATCCAGAGCAAAAGATGACTGGCAGATGTTTACTGACCAACTAAAAGATCAGATGGCACCCTAAAATATCTAACCAAAAAGATTAAAATGAGCCATCCTTACCAGTTATCTGGACTCTGGAGAATGGCAACATCAGACTCCCATAATTTCATCAAGATAAGGACAGACACCTGTAACTCAATGTCATAGACTCTATAGTATATATAGTCAGGAAAGAACTGATACAGATCTTCAATGATAATTTAGGGTTCACAACAGTGCAGATCCTTCAGTAGATGCAGGAAGAAGCCTGTATAAACCAAATTTCAAGTATAATTTTTGATCTATATGCAATATATATGAGAGTTTGGTCTTGATCCCTACAGAATATTCCCTGTTTACAAATATCAGCAGATCCATTCCATTTAATTATGAAAAAAAATATTTGTTGTGGTGGACTGGTGGGGGGTTTTTGGGGGAGGAAGTGATTACTGATGAAGCAATCCACCATGGGTGCTCGAACCCACGACCACCAGATTAGGATCTTTGCGCTGTACCAATCTTTTCTCCATAGTTAAATATGGAAAATATATCTTACATGATGTCCTCATTTTCCACTTCTTTTCTCTTAGTCTACAACACTGTCCTTTTCTTGGAAAAAAAAATAGATCCTAGATTTATTCCCAATTTGCTACTAACAGTTACCCATCAAGAATATCCACCCAGAACTATTCATAGAATTCAATATACACTGTTAAAATCCTGTATAAAAGAAAGAGAGGTGCTAGCAAAAGCATTGTGATTAGTAATGGAAGTGTTGAGGTCCCAGCAAAGATGTGTAATGATAATGGAAGAGTAGAGGTATTAGAAAAGTGGTCATAGCTGCAGGGTACAAATTGTCTATCTCTTTCAATGAATGGATACATTTAATTGAGATAAAATACTTGTCCCATCAAATCCACCCTATGGGGATAAGGTTTTATTATTTGTCTTCCAATAGACTCAAGAGCCAATTGTTAATTACCCTCTTGTTTAGGAGAAACCTTCGATTAAGAGTTAATATGTATATCATCAAAAAGAGTAATCAAAATAACGAATAAATGATTATTATATTGAATTTATAGTAGATTACAAGGCTTAACTGGGGCCCGGGGCATACCCCAGTGTACAATAGCCCTTTAAGAAATGTGAAGAATTAGAAATTTACATTTCAATTGAGCTAGGAAACCTTGTAGCTTGATTCTGAATTTAAGAACGTTTCAGAATTCTAATATATCAACTTTAGTTTAAGGACGTTCGGGTCTGGGGGATTTTGTATTTTTATTCTCATTTTTGCTATTTACATATCAACAATAGTCTATCTTTTTTCAACTTTAGTTTAAGAACATCTCGGTACTGAAATTTCATGTCCATTTTTTTCATAATCTTAGTTTAAGGACATTTCGGTCCATGAGGTTTCCATACTTGGGCCTTAAGATCTCTCCGGTTTAAAGGCATCCCATTCTTTAAGACTTTCATATTTAGGCCTTAAGATTTAATGAGATTTTTGTATTTAGTTTAAAGACATCTCGGTCTCAAAATTTCATATTCAGTTTTTTTATTTTGATCATCTTAGTTTAAGGACATTTCGGTTCGGGGGTTTTATTTTTTTTATTTTTTTTTTTTTTTTGCCTAATTGGATTTCCTTGAAAATTTCTCTTGTGAGTACAAGATTTGATAAAATTTTTGCTCTATGGGAATCCTTGTGATAATCCCATTTGATTTATTCGGATTATCCTTTAGTCAATTTGAGTTTATAAACATCATTGAGCCATTATTTTCATGCCGGTAAGCAGTTGATTTGAATCCAAACCACCTGTTTAGTCCGGAGTTATATGTTTATTTTTATGATTTTTTATTGATATTATGATTTGAGTTCATTCCTATCAAAACATGTTGTTATGGTTTGGCCATATAGCCAAGAGGAACCTAACTAGGCTGACTGAGTTTAACCTGAGACCAAGAAGGAATCTGATTGTCATTAGGACTTCTAAATGGCTCGTGTATGACCATGGTTGTCTTGATTTTTAATTTCTTTATTAATTTAGCTCCATCACAATAGAATTATGTGATTTCCCCTCAATCGCATTTTAGATGTTCTTAGGATGCAAACACAGGCTATCAATAAAGAATTATTATGGACATATCTAACATGTTACTGGCCCAGAAGAGGGATTAAGATTGATTTCAAGCGGGGTGACGTAGTTTTGTTTTTGTGGGGTGGGGGATAGGTTGTAGCTTGATGCAAGCGGGATTTGAACCCCAGACCTCTTTCTCACTGCAAGGAGACTTTACCACTCTACACAGTGGCACTTGCACGAGGTGATGTAGTTGCTCGGCAATGAGGTCGGAGCTTTTCGAGGCATAATTAGATTGGTGGGTTTCTAAGAGTAGATTGAGTTCATGGAATTGTTAGAGAGGATTGGCACAAACAAGAATATTACAAGAGAAATATGTTGATCAAAAGAAAAAGAGAGAGATGTGATGAGAAATTTGGGTTTAAAGAGGACAAACCTCGTATTTTTCACACATCCTCTTGATTCCACTCTAATTTCTCACTTGTGATCAAGGAAAGAGAGAGATGGGTTAAAAGAAAAGCATCATATCTCTTTCAATTGTGATTTCGAGTTTATGTGGAGATAAAGATAAGTTCTATGTTTTTTCTATAAAAAAATGATAAGGGTTTAGTGGAAAGATGAATTCAAAGAGAGGAGGGCTCATGAAGAAGAAGATGGACATTACACGCATTTACAAATTATCCAGTTAGATTACCTTTAATAGCAAGGCTACATTATGGACAACTACAATAAACTTTCAAACTTTTTGCGTAAACTACCATGAATTTGCTTTATGATTTGTAACTCTCGAGAACCGTCCTTCAACATTTCAAAAAACTAGATTTGTCACCTTGTCATTAAAAAGGCGGTCACATGTCTTGCACGTGGTATTTTAATGGTGAAATATCCTCAACTTAATAATTCATATTATTAGCTAGCTTTAATTTAAAATCTGTAAGAGGAAAACAAAAAAGTAAATTAAACAATGCCTCATAAAAGAAACTTAAAATTCTTAAAATATTTCATGATGCCATCTATAAAAGTTTGTATAATTATTTATCATTTAACCTTTCCAGTAAAAAATTCTATGCTAGTTATTGTAAAAGTAGAGAAGATGAAATGATTGGTTAGTTTAACTATGAAACAGTCAAACATATTTCTCGAAAAATATTTTTTTTAAGATTACTAAAATTATTTGATGAATTATTTATTATTTGACTATTAATAGTAAATTATTATTTTTGTTTTACTATTGATAATTAAAACGTTCAAAGACGTAACTAATAATAATTATCTTCTTTACAATAAAAGAGAACTTATTATTTACCAATTAAAATAGTTAGTATTCTGTCATTGCTCCTCATTATCTGATGTGAAACAGTATGCGGGTGATATCAGAAATCAGTGATAAAATTAAACTTACTAGTTTCACTATCAGCAACAATCTTCAGTAAAAATAAACTTAAAACTAATTATATTGCAAGATGGTTTTAAACAAAAATTATTATACTCGCAATATAAAAAATTTCAATCGTCACAAACTAAACGTCAACCCTTAGCTAATCAGGAAAATCCAACTCATAATATCAGGATAGCAGAACACAAGAACAAACAGATTCACACATGCTCACGAATATTTGTGGACATTAGAGAAATCATGATAATATGTTAGAGATAAATATAGCGGTGTAACTCAACAGTAAATGATGTATTGAAACTAAAAGTTAGCTACCGAGATGCCACATTCTCGGGTTCCCGTTGTTGTAGTGGTTGTTGACTTCGCAAACAAACTTTTCCTTGTTGAATTACTGTCTTCGTGTTGATGTATTCCCTTCATATTTGATTGTTGACTTGATATTCTTCTTTGCCGATTGCAGGATGATGGAGGTAGGGGAGGGAAATGATTCCCTTGCTGCTGAATTTTCAGAGGGAAAGATTGGACTTTGGAAGGAATTAAATCCTTGCAATTGGGAGTGGGGTGACCTACTTGCGCAGGAGAGGAAGGGTTGGGCGGCAGAGCTTGCTGTTTTCCCTTTTTTTTTCCTGTTGTGAACTGTTTGCAGGACAAAAGAGAAAGGGGTTGGGCGTCACTATTTTTTTGGGGTTTTTTTTGTGTTCACACTATGGAGAAGAGATAGATCTCTAATACTTGGTGTGTAGCTGGATAGGGATTGTGATTTGCAAAATAATTGTATTTGGATTGGATAATTTTTGTAATGGGATTGGACTACAGGTATTGTGATTGGATGGGAAGTTGGTATTGTGGGGAATTTAAAGTTGTAACTGGATTGGAATTTGAAATGGTTGGGATTTGTAATTGGAGAAAAATAGATCATGGATAAGGGATAACTGGGATTTGGCTTCATACAAAATCCTATCTGAAATGAGTTTCACACTTCAATTTCATAATTAAATTTTCAAAGAGAAAATCCAACAATTCATTAATCAAGAGTGTCATCTTTTATTTATTTCAATCAAAGTCAATTAAATAGGCTTACAATAACTGGAGTTTTCCACACAATCGATGTGGTACTAAAACACTGAAAATAAACAAGATAAATAATACTAAAAGAAAATACAGACTCCAACTGAAAATACAGACTCCAGCTAAATCCAAATAGAAACAGCTCGACGCCTCCAGTGCTGATACACGTGCTCGAATCTTCTCTTCGGGCGCGCTGATGTCATGTCCTCATCATTCTCCCTAGGTGAGAAAGAACTCGACTCCGTCGAGTCACGTGTGAAGGAGCTCTCATAGTACTCTAACAAATCTGGATCAATATGCCGCAACTCACTGCGATCCAACCACATGTCCTCAGCAGATGACTTTCCTTAGTCGAGTTCCACCATCTCTCGTGGAGATAATTTCATCATTTAGAATTTTATCAATATTCTCTGTTATATTATGACTGATATCTGGGAGTGGGGGAAGTGGGGGTCCCTCAGAAAATAGCTCAGGGGTAGGCTCATCAACCAATGAGTTGCTGGGGTTAAAATTTGGACCATGGTATTATACCAAATTCTCAATATTGAAAGTAGGATTAATTTCAAAATCTTCAAGAAGATCAATAACATAAGCATTGTCGTTAAGTTTCGTTAAGATTTGAATGGTTCAGCACTACGAGCATGTAATTTTTTAACAGTCCCTGGAGGAAACCGTTCCGGACGAATCCGGACCATCACAAAGTCGCTAATATCAAAAGTTTTAAATTTTTTCTAACATCAGCTCATAGCTTGTAGTCAAAATTACTTTTTTTAATTTTATTACTGATAACTTTATGCAACTCATGCATATGTGTGGCAAAGGAGGATGCAAACTCAGAAACTCTATACTGGTCAACCATGGGAATGAGATCAATGGGCTGCCTAGGCCTAAAACCATATATACTATTTCATGTGGACTTTTAACTATTATCCTATTAACTGATGAATTATATGCAAACTCGGCAATAGACAACTTTAAATCCCAACTTTCAATATATTTGTCAACGAGGGTACACAATAAATTTCCTAAACTTCTATACACAACCTCAGTTTGGCCATCGGTCTGAGGGTGAAAAGCAGTGAAGAATTTCAATTTCGTCCCTAACTTGTGCCAAAGGGTCTTCCAGAAATAATTAGTGAACTTAACATCTCTGTCGGACACAATGATCTTAGGCAGACCGTGTAGTTTAACGACGCCATCAAAAAAGATTTTGGCCACTCTAGAGGCGTCAGAAGTACGGGAGCAAGGCAGAAAGTGGGCCATTTTAGAAAAATGGTCCACGACAACTAGGACTGAATCATGCTTTCTTAAAGTTTTTAGGAGTCCTAACACAGTCATACTAACATCCTGCCATGGGCAATTTAGGACCGGCAGTGGAGTGTACAAACCGTTGTTCTGTTTCTATTGCTTTGCGAGTAGACAAGTGCGACACCTTCCAACATGTTTGGCAAACGTCATGTTTCAACCCAGGCCAATAAAATCGATACTCAACGGCTTCTATAGTCTTCTTATTCTCAAAATGCCCAGCTAGACCACCAGCATGCAATTCCACACAAGAAATTCTCTAAGGAAGGTTCTTGGGATGCATAACTTTCGCCTAGAAAGAGATGTCCATCATGCAGGGTATAACCATCCACTTCTTGAATCGGTCTATCTATCAACATGGCGTATATGTTGCAAAAATCAGGACACGTCTCGTATTCAGTTTTTATCTTCTCAAAGCCATTTATCACTGTGGACATCTTGGTCAAAATGAAAATACGGCGGCTGAGGGCGTCAGCGGCTTTGTTTTCTACTCCCGCTTTATGGCGTAGAGTGAACATATAGTCTTGAAAGAACTCAATCCATCGCCCATGTCGCGCGTTCAGCTTCTTTTGAGAGTAGATATACTTTAGAGCCTCATGATCAGAGAAAAGAACGAACTAATGCGGCAAAAGTAATGTCGCCAATAGCGTAATGCCTGAATCACCGCATAGAATTCCTTATCATAAGTGGAATATCGTTATCGGGTATCATTCTATTTCTCACAAAAATAAGCATTTGGATGACCTTCTTGAGCGAGAACTCTGCCTATTCTAATTCCTGATGCGTCACACGCTACTTCAAAGACTTTAGAAAAAATCAGGGAGTCACATAACAAGGAGCGCTGACCACTCTCTTCTTGATCTCAAAAAATGCCTTCGTGGCAGCATGAGACCAGTTGAATTCTCCCTTCTTCAAACAATCGGTGATTGGAGCCATGACAGTGCTAAATCCTTTAATGAACCGACGATAGAAGGTAGCAAGTCTGTGAAAACTTCTTACATCACGAATCATCTTATGCTCGGACCATTCCTCAATAACTCTGATCTTCTCAGGATCCGCAGAAACTCATCAGCAGATACTACGAATCTGAGGAATCGAACTTGTGAAGAGAAAAAGGTGCACTTCTTAAAATTAGTGTACAACTCTTCCTTCCTCAATACAGAACAAACTTGACGTAGATAGTCGAGGTGTTGCTCATGAGATTGGCTGCATATGAGGATGTCGTCATAGTACACTACTAAGAATTTGCCCATAAATGGACGTAGTACTTTCGTCATTATTCTCATGAAAGTACTCGGAGCATTGGTCAATCCAAAAAGCATGACCATCCACTCATATAACCCATCCTTCGTTTTGAAGGCGGTTTTCCATTCATCTCCAGAACGGATGCGAATTTGGTGATAATCACTCTTGAGATTAATCTTGAAGAAAATAATGGCACCAGACATCATATCTAACATATCGTCCAGTCTAGGAATGGGAAAACGATATTTAACCGTTATCTTGTTGATGGCACGACTATCCACACACATACACCAAGATCCATCTTTTTGAGAGTCAGTAGGGCGAGAACCGTGCAAGGACTCATGTTCTCTTGGATAAAGCCCTTTCTCATCAATTCGTCAACTTGTCTCTTGAGTTCGACATGTTAGGTGGGATTCATCCTATAGTGGGGCAAGTTGGGAAGACTAACCCTGGGACTAGATCAATAACGTGTTGTATGTCACGCATCGGTGGAAGCTTGTCCGGGAGGTCTTCAGGAAACACATCAGCGAGCATGGTGCACAGTCGCGATCTCGGCCGCCAACTCGGCGGGCACTGAAACGGATCGGTCTCGGCGACTTGGATCGGTATCGGGCGATGCGCGCGAGACGCTACATAAAAAGCTTAAAAAATTCTGAAAAAATCATGACAAATCTTAAAAAAATGTAGACATCCACATTCATGTATCACATGTCCAAAATATATCGCCTAGCAACTAAACATAAAGTGAAAGCATAAATATACGCGTCGTCGGTATAAGCATATCAAAAATACATGCACAATATAATAAATTGCACAACTACATTCATAAATACATGCTAATGTAGTTATTTCCACATTGAATTGCGATGAGATACTAAATCATCATCATAAGTCGAGTCGACCGAGTCAACTCTGATTCTCAGCCGAGTCGATCTCCTCTGAGTTGAGTCGACCGACTCGTGATTCGAACTCGTCTCGGAAAGGGCCGAGACGGATACGACTCGGCCGACTCGTCTCCGACTCGGCCGAGTCTTTGAACCGTGAACTCCGCAATCATTGGTGTGACTTCAGAAAGGATCGCGGGTGTTGGATTCCTTAGTAATTTCTTTGTTGCGAGGATCACGAAGAGAGCTCCTTTTTCTATATCTTAACTAAAAGCTTTTGCCGTAATTAAGCTGATACTGTTAGTTTTCTTCACTGTTGTAGGCTTAGGTTTAGATGATTCAGCCTTAAGCTCACGAGGTAACAACTTGATCTTCTATCCTTCGTGTTCGAATTGACACATGTTCGACCGACCGTAAATGATAACATTCTTGTCGTATAGCCATGATCGTTCAAGGATAATGTGACCCACATCAATAGATACAACATTGCACCAAATGTTATCCTTGTAGAGACCGAAGTCAATTGGGACAAGACATCTCTGCTTGACTTTCAATGTTGAAGAGTTAATCCATGTTACTCTATAGGGATGTGGATGGGGCACAGCCTTCAGGCTAATTTTGACAATTACTGTAGACGATACGTCATTAATACAACTTCCACTATCTACAATTATCTTGCAGCTCCTACCGCCAATTTTCATAATGATGAAAAACATGATGGTTCGTCTCCAGTCATCTTTCTCCTTGGGTTGAGACAAAGCACATCTGACGACGGATAAATGACTCGACGTCGTTGGTTGAATGTAGTTAAGACCAATGCTATCACCTGTGATATCATCGTCTATACCAGACTCTTCTTCTTCTCCCTGAAAAATAAATTCCTCTGATTCTAATTCTGATACTACTTCAGTTCCCCATTGACTAAGACAATTTTGACCGGAGTTGGGCAATTGGCAGCTACATGCCTGTATCCCTGGCACTTATAACATTTAATTATGGGAGTCAGCTTAGAGAACTCTCTATCAATGCTTTTGCTTTTGTTATCGATACTCTTGCCTTTAGTATCTACCTTGTAGGAAGAAGTTTGACTTTGAAAGCGGTTTGGAATATGAACTTGAGTTAGGCTTAGTTGTTGTACCTGACTCTTAGAAACAGAATTAGACTTAGCCGTATCTAAATATTGGACTAACGCGTAGGCCTTTTTGAGCTCGGTGATTTCACGAGCCAAAAGTTCGGTTCGTAAGTCGTCCCCAAGTCCGGCTCTAAACCTAGACATGAATTGAACTTATCCTTCAGTGTTAATAGCGTTGCATCTGCCACGTACTCTTGTGCCGATTTGTTACCTTGAGTGTATCGATGCCACTTGTCCATAAGACAGGCACTGAACGATGGCGGCACATACTTCCTTTAAGTTCATCTTTCATTCTTCTCCAGGTATCGATTGGTTCTTGGTCATGAGCAGCACGCATGTTCACCAAGTTAGTTCAATCCTAGATAGCTTGACCGGTTAACTTCATCGTTTGCAAACTTAACTTTTTTGGGCTCAGTGAGATCGTACCACGCAAAGTACTTGTAAAGTTGTTGAGTCCAATCCAGAAAAAGTTGTGGATCATGATGTCCATCGAATGTTGGGACATCGATATTGATACTTTTTAAAAGTTGACTATCAGGGTCTCGCTCACTATGTCCTTGGTATGGTACCATTCGATTACGTTCAGTTTCAACTCTACCTAACCTATCTCCAGTCTGGGCTGCTGCAGTTTAGGTCAGTTTGGCTAGTTGGGCTTGTATGGCAGCGATTGCATCGGCGAGTTGTTGTGGATCCATAGTTGTTATGTCTGACTCACTAGACTCTCTTAGCAAATAGGGTGTCTACTACGGGTGGGCATGCACTAACAAGATTTAAATGAATGCAAGTAGAACAAAAATATTTTTTTTAATTTATGCAAAATAAATGAGATCCCTATTATATGCTAATGCAAATTTTCCTACCTAAACCATGCTCTGAGACCAAATGATTTGAAACAGTATGCGGATGATGTCAGAAATCAGTGATAAAATTAAACTTACTAGTTTCACTATCAGCTACGATCTTCGGTAGAAATAAACTTAAAACTAATTATATTGCAAGATGATTTTAAACAAAAATTATTATACTCGCAATGTAGAAAATTCCAATCGTCACAAACCAAACGTCAACCCTTAGCTAATCAGGAAAATCCAACTCACAATATCAGGATAGCAGAACACTTGTAAATCACCTAGAGGGGGGGTGAATAGGTGATAATGCTAATCTAAAAACTAAATGCGGAAGATAAAACAATTTTGCAACACACTTAGTACAACACACAAGTGTAGCCGAATTCCCGTGAAGGGTTCTGGACTAACTCCTCTTGATTCCCCTAGATATGGGTTGAGGTGCTATATGAAGCTCTTGTGGTTAAGTATAAGTGAGGCACACACAAACAAGCCAAGCATATAAAGGATATACAACAATATGAATGATGCAAGGCACAACACAAGCAAATATGATATGATGCTATGAATGATGCTATGCACAAATGTAAAGAGAGAGTTTAGAGATAATGGATCAAACGCAAACACAAAGATATGTTTCGAGGTTCGAGCCCCTAGCTCTACGTCCCCGCCTTCACCGAGAAGGATTTCCAATCCACTAAGGAGTACCGAACTCCTCTCTCAACCTTACAATGCCACCGAGGCAATACAACCACAATCCACCTCTACCGAAGAGGGATAAGGCCCGTAGCCAACAACAAACACACAACAAACACAACACCTCTACCGAAGAGGGATCCAAACAATACCACTCCGATCAACCTCTACCAAAGAGGGATACAACAAAACAAGGAGGGTTTACAACTTGGAGGCTTAATCAACCTCAAACACTTCTCTTTTCCACAAAAAAAGATCCTAATAGAATAGATAGAAGATATAGCTCAAGTGGATATCAAGGTGTTTTTGGAAAGCAAATAACAAAGAAAAACTACTTGGGAAATCTCTTGTAGATGATAGAAATGAAAATCAAAATAATATCCCAAAAAACTAGTTTTCTTTGATTTTCCAAAACCCTTGAAAAACAATAAAGATGAAATCTTTTAAAGCACTAAAACACTTTTAAAACTTGTAAAAACACTTCAGAAAAGTAGGAATTTTTGCTCTTGAAAAACTTTTCAATCCCCAAAGAGATGGGGTATTTATAGCCCAAACAGAAAACTAGCCGTTAAGCTGATCTGGCAGCCTGACAGGCTTGCGGTCGACAGGCCGGTCGACCGCCAACGGTCAAAAATATGACCGTTGGAGCAATCCGGTCGACCGCACGGTCGACCGCCCAGATACAGAGAGCAGAGCTCTCTGCTCCGGTCGACCGGTCGGTCGGCCGGCCCACTGTGCTGCCAGACGTGCACAGCTCTGTGCACGTCGGTCGACCGCAGGGTCGACCGGCCCTTGGTTCGGTCGACCGTATGGTCGGCCAACCTGGCCTGTCAGCCACAGTTCTGGGTCAGAAACTGGGTTTAAAATTATTTTAAAAAATCTTTTATCTCTTCTAAAAATCCCAAAAATAGTTTTATCATTTTGCATTGATATATAAACATGTGATAAACATTTCAACTCAAATATCAAGCAATTTGAACTATTTTGTGTCTTATCATTTTTACCAAAAAAACCAAAACTGTATTTTATCAAAACTTTGATTTTTCAATACATGAATAGGCTAGTCAAAATAAGTTTGTCTAAGGAGTTTAAGCATGCATGTATAGAATGAAACTACTATACATAAACCAATTAAACTTGTTTTGATCAAACTATTCATGAAAACTAAATCCAAATCATGAAACGTGTGTGTATTGTGCACTTGAGCATATCAACTATTCTTATTTACAAATGGATCTAAACACACTAAACTAAACTAGGATACCTAAGTCTTCTTGACGATCTTCATCTTCAAGTGACTTGGTCCAAACTCCGTAACTCCGAGCTTGACTCCAACGAGTGCAATATATGATTTTGATGCTCGGGCTCTGAAAAACATGTGAAAACTTCCGGATCACGGAGTTTTGAAGCAATCACCAACTAATATCTTGCTAAATGATCTGAAACTAAAATCACAAGATTATTAGTATACATAACTACATGAGTTAATCATCATCAAAACTAGAGAGGAAGGCCTCCGGGCCAACAATCTCCCCCTTTTTGATGATGACAAAACTCATGGAGTTATATAGCATGGATTAAAGTTAAGCTTCAAGGAGGCTCCCCCTTAACTCATGCATAAACAAATAAACATAATGAATATACAATGAAGGCTCTTAAACATGCATGCATATATATGCATAAATAATAAAAGGCTCTAGATATCTAGATACCAATGAAATGTTCAAAAACAAAACATGCTCTAGATACCAATTAAAATTAAAATTAAACTAAATTAAACTTAGTATATGCAAAACATAAACATGCATATATAAAACATAATCAAACTCAAAATCTTTCTCCCCTTTTTGTCAATCATCAACAAGGGGTAAAAACAAAACAAAACAAAATCTTCTCCCCCTTTTTAATACAAAGAAAACAATCATCAATAAGGGGTAAATAAAGACAATGTTCTCCCCTTTTTGTCTAAAACAAAAACAAAACCAAATAGGGGTGACAATCAATTAAGATATCAATTGAAAATATGTCAAAGTAGCATCTTGATACCAATTGAAAGTAAACATAGATCAATAAAATAATGGTATATGCTATATACATTCATGAAGAGGAAGATGTGAAGCTTCCCTACATAGATACATTACATAAAGGAAGGATGACAAGCCCCATTCACATAACGTACACTATGAATGCATAAGAGGAGATGTGAAGCTCCCCCTACACACGTGTACCACATAAAGAAGAGATTGTCAAGCTCTTCAATACAAGATACACTCATCATGAATCTATATGTAGAAGAGATGTTAAGCTCTCCTTGCATATAGGCAATACAAATCAAAACTTTTAACTATTTTCTTTAAACAAAATTTTGAATTTTCTCAATTGAAAATCGAATTTTCTCAATAAACAAATTTGATACCAATTAAAAGTATTATCCTTTTTAAACATATGATACCAAATTGAAATTATTATTTTCTATTCATAAAGCAAGGGAGTGAAGTCAATTACCAATTGAAAGAATCCAATGATACCAATTGAAACAACGATAATATCAAGTGTATATCTCATATTCCTAACCTCCCAACACATGCTTATGTTAAAAAGATTTTCAATGTAAAGCATACACAAGGCATGGTCTCCCAACCAACCGCCCTTAGATTGTAGGGGTTTTCAAAATTAGGTTGAAAAATATAGTTTGTTTGAAAACTCTACCAAAAAGAAGAATATCGCAACTAGTTAAATGGAAAAAACTTGTAAACTAGTACGAAATCCTTCAAGCAAGGAATAAAACAAAATTATTTTTCATGAAACATGAAATCTACATGATAATCAACACTCTAAGCCAATTAGCATAAATATGACTCATGAAAACAAACACATGAGTAAACAATAAATGTGAGTGTATAAGTACAATGTGAAGAACATAATCATGAAAGATGGACAATAAGCACAATATTCCTTAAAACAGAAAACATGAAAATCATCAAAACTATTTAATCTTCAAGGTATATGTATGTCCTATACAAACTAAAGTATACATACATATCCAAACACAACGAGTCCACAAAGATATATGCATGAAGGCACGTGGCTCAAAAGGATGTATATGTATAACAATAATTTGGATAAAATGGGCATATACATGAGTTAAACATAATACATGAAAACATGAATACCTAAATTTTTCATTAAAACAAATTCATTTTAAGGTATATGTATGATTTGACAACACAAAAAGTATACATACATATCCCTAAACACAATTGAGTCCATATGTATAGATTTGCACGAAAAGCAAATGACTCAAGGGGTATACATGTATATCTTAAAGTTTGGCAAAATAGACATATACATGAATGAAAACACATGATCATAAAATAAAACCAAAAAGGGAATACAAGTTTAAATGCATGAATCATCAAAACTAGACTATACTAGCACATCTAATGGTTCAAATAAGCATTCAAGCTCAAACATATATAGATTTATTTGTGGCCCACTATATGCACAAGTATATACCTAGTCTTAATGAAAACTACATTTAAGCTTATATTCAAATCATGAAGCATCAAAAACAAGATAAAATCATCATGATAAATTTTAAACATGATTATTATGTAAATTCACATGTATTAAACCTTTGATAAGCATGATAGCTAAACAAATGGTGAGAACACAAAATAATAGTCCATATTAAACATGGGTGTCTCAAAGGCTATACATACATGTCAAGGATTTAATAAACATAGTATTGACATAATAATCTATAAACAACAAAACATGCTATAAACAATAAACATGAAAAGCATGCAAATAAATGGGAGTTAGGGATCGTTACAAAACCTAGAAGGCAACTTTCCTTGTCTCCAAACACGGTGGTCCTCTCCACCAAACATCCCTTGAAAGTGATGCATCCAAAATGTTTTCTTTAAGTACGTAAATGCATCCACTCCAAGGTACCGCTACTCTCACGTCATGCGAGAGCCCACACCTACATCAAACATAAGAGGGGTGGTCTTTGGTACCCATATCTTATTGGGTCCATGGGGGTTAGTACCTTCTCTAACCCAAACAAATTTATTTGCTAAATTACATTATGTATTCTATCAAAGCAAAAATTTAGCAAGGTGGCCCTTACGTCCACAATGTGTACAAGTGTACATATGAGCATACATCGTGTTATGGTGTCCGTGAGAAGCATGTGTATGCCGTGGAGGGTGTGCATGAATAGATGGAACTTGTTTCTTTCGAAACAAAGATTCCAAACGTGTATGACCCACTACACATTGGCTCAAAGTGGAGCCAAAACAATCAACATTTTTCTTCAAACCATCTATATCATTTTAACACTTGAAGATAAAGTGGAGCATGCAAGGGGTGATCTAGGTGAAACTATCCTAGCATGGCAAACATGGAAATCAATCTTATTTTTCAAAACTCATTTTTTCTTTAAACAAACATCTAAATCATATGAAATAGAAATTATTTTATTTTTCAAAGCAACATTCTCTTTTAAAACAAAATCAATTTTTGAAGACAAGTTTCATTTTTCTTAAAATTGATTCACAATCATTTTATTTTTCAAAAATTTATTCTCTTTTAGTGCAAGGTCTAGTTGAGATCTCAATGAATCCCTTTCATTATAGACCTCAACCTTCTCTTGCAAAACCTTGTTAAGTCTAAAATGCAAACTTTTATTTTCATTTTCAAGGCCTATACTTTTCTTTTTCAAAAATTTTATATTTTTCAAACAATTTTTCACAAACAATAGATAACTCTTCATTCAAAGCATGGCATCATATAATCATGATCATCAATGAAGAGCTAGCATCATCATCATCTAAGTGGGTTTCCGACGAGTGTACCTCAAGGGAGTCATTCCCTTGGACCGTATAGCATTGTTGTGGCTCGGATTCATCTCACTAGATTCGTCCTCTTGTTGGATTTGCATTTGAAGCTCGGAGGTGGTGGTGGTTGTCAACTTGTTCCACACTGCAAAGGCGGAATCAAGATTAGAAACATGCATAAGATATTCTTTAGGTAGCGTGCTTCTAATGGCCTCAAGGGCTTGTGCATTGGCCCCTATATGCTTTGCTATCATTAAGGTAGGATTCCTTGGTAATGGCAAGGTGAACCTTATATCCTAGGGTAGTAAATAAACGGACATCCTAGTCTTTCAAACAATGATGTTGGAAGGGTCAAACATAGGGGGGTCATGAAGTCCATGGACGTAAACTATATGTGTGCAAACAAGCAAAATGCAAATGATAGATTAGCAAACAAGGATCTCACTCCTAGGATGTTAAGCCTAAGTATCAGGAGCGTAGGCTCTGATACCAATTGTAAATCACCTAGAGGGGGGTGAATAGGTGATAATGCTAATCTAGAAACTAAATGCGGAAGATAAAACAATTTTGCAACACACTTAGTACAACACACCAAGTGTAGCAAATTCCCAGTGAAGGGCTCTGGACTAACTCCTCTTGATTCCCCTAGATATGGGTTGAGGTGCTATATGAAGCTCTTGTGGTTAAGTATAAGTGAGGCACACACAAACAGCCAAGCATATAAGAATACAACAATATGAATGATGCAAGGCACAACACAAGCAAATATGATATGATGCTATGAATGATGCTATGCACAAATGTAAAGAGAGAGAGTTTAGAGATAATGGATCAAACGCAACACAAAGATATGTTTCGAGGTCGAGCTCCTAGCTCTACGTCCCGCCTTCACCGAGAAGGATTCCAATCCACTAAGGAGTACCGAACTCCTCTCTCAACCTTACAATGCCACCGAGGCAATACAACCACAATCCACCTCTACGAAGAGGGATAAGGCCCGTAGCCAACAACAAAACACAATCACCTCTACCGAAGAGGGATCCAAACAATACCACTCCGATCAACCCCTACCAAAGAGGGATACAAACAAATAAGGAGGGTTTACAACTTGGAGGCTTAATCAACCTCAAATACTTCTCTTTTCCACAAACAAAGATCCTAATAGAATAGGATAGAAGATATAGCTCAAGTGGATATCAAGGTGTTTTTGGAAAGCAAATAACAAAGAAAAA